>JAJQKJ010001211.1:0-161455 GCA_029574335.1 Rana kukunoris | reverse complement strand
ACAGCCTGCCCCCCAATGACATTACAGCCTGCCCCCCAACAGCCGCCCCAATGACATACAGACTGCCCCCAACCTGCCCCCAATGACATACAGACTGCCCCCCCCCCAACCTGCCCCCCAATGACATACAGACTGCCCCCCCAACCTGCCCCAATGACATACAGACTGCCCCCCCCAACCTGGCCCCCAATGACATACAGACTGCCCCCCCAACCTGCCCCCAATGACATACAGACTGCCCTCTCCCAATGACATTCAGACTCCCCCCAACCTGCCCCTAATGACATACAGACTGCCCCCCCCAACCTGCCCCCCAATGACATACAGCCTGCCCCCCCCCCAATGACATACAGACTGCCCCCCCAACCTGCCCCCCAATGACATACAGACTGCCCCCCCAACTTGCCCCCCCAATGACATACACACTGGCCCCCCCCCCCAACCTGCCCCCCAATGACATACAGACTGCCCCCCCAACAATGCCCCCAAATGACATACGACTGCCCCCCAACCTGCCCCCCAATGGACATACAGCATGCCCCCCCAACCTGCCCCCCAATGACATACAGACTGCCACCCCAACCTGCCCCAATGACATACAGCTGCCCCCCAATGACATACAGACTGCCCCCCCAAACCTGCCCCCCAATGACATACAGCCTGCCCCCCAATGACATACAGACTGCCCCCCAATGACATACAGACTGCCCCCCCCCAACCTGCCCCCCAATGACATACAGACTGCCTCCCCCCAACCTGCCCCCCAATGACATACAGACTGCCCCCCCAACCTGGCCCCCAATGACATACAGACTGCCCCTCCAACCTGCCCCAATGACATACAGACTGCCTCCCCCAATCTGCCCCCAATGACATACAGACTGCCCCCCCAACCTGCCCCCTAATGACATACAGACTGCCCCCCCCAACCTGCCCCCCAATGACATACAGCAGCCCTGCCCCCCCCAATGACATACAGACTGCCCCCCAACCTGCCCCGCAATGACATACAGACTGCCCCCCAAACCTGCCCCCCAATGACATACAGACTGCCCCCCCCACAACCTGACCCCCAATGACATACAGACTGCCCCCCCAACCTGCCCCCAATGACATACAGACTGCCCCCCAACTGCCCCCCAATGACATACAGCCTGCCCCCCAATGACATACAGACTGCCCCCCAACCTGCCCCCCAATGACATACAGCCTGCCCCCCCCCAATGACATACAGACTGCCCCCCCAACCTGCCCCTTAATGACATACAGACTTGCCCCCCCAACCATGCCCCCAATGACATACAGCCTGCCCCCCCCCAATGACATTACAGACTGCCCCCCCCAACCTGCCCCCCAATGACATACAGACTGCCCCCCAAAATGCCCCCAATGACATACAGACTGCCCCCCCAACCTGACCCCCCCAATGACATACAGACTGCCCCCCCAACCTGCCCCCAATGACATACAGACTGCCCCCCAACCTGCCCCCAATTACATACAGCCTGCCCCCCAATGACATACAGACTGCCCCCCCAACCTGCCCCCCAATGACATACTGCCTGCCCCCCAATGACATACAGACTGCCCCCCAATGACATACAGACTGCCCCCCCCAACCTGCCCCCCAATGACATAACAGACTGCTCCCCCCAACCAGGCCCCCCAATGACATACAGGACTGCCCCCCAACCTGGCCCCCAATGACATACAGACTGCCCTCCAAACCTGCCCCCAATGAACATACAGACTGCCTCCCCCAATCTGCCCCCCAATGACATACAGACTGCCCCCCCAACCTGCCCCCTATGACATACAGACTGCCCCCCCCCCAACCTGCCCCCAATGACATACAGCCTGCCCCCCCAATGACATACAGACTGCCCCCCCAACCTGCCCCCCAATGACATACAGACTGCCCCCCCAACCTGCCCCCCAATGACATACAGACTGCCCCCCCCAACCTGACCCCCAATGACATACAGACTGCCCCCCCAACCTGCCCCCAAATGACATACAGTCTGCCCCCCCAACCTGCCCCCCAATGACATACAGCCTGCCCCCCCCCAATGACATACAGACTGCCCCCCCCAACCTTGCCCCCAATGACATACAGACTGCCCCCCCCAACCTGACCCCCAATGACATACAGACTGCCCCCCAACCTGCCCCCAATGACATACTGGAACTGCCCCCCAACCTGCCCCAATGACATACAGCCTGCCCCCCCAATGACATACGGACTGCCCCCCCAACCTGCCCCTATGACATACAGCCTTGCCCCCCAATGACATTACAGACTGCCCCCCAACCTGCCCCCCAATCTGAAACATACAGCCTGCCCCCCAATGACATACAGACTGCCCCCCAATGACATACAGACTGCCCCCCCACCAACCTGACCCCAATGACATACAGACTGCCCCCCAACCTGCCCCAATGACATACAGCCTGCCCCCCAATGACATACAGACTGCCCCCCAACCTGCCCCCAATGACATACAGACTGCCACCCCAACCTGCCCCCAATGACATACAGCCTGCCCCCAATGACATACAGACTGCCCCCCCAACCTGCCCCCGAATGACATACAGCCTGCCCCCCAATGACATACATACTGCCCCCCAATGAATATACAGATTGCCTTCCCCCCAACCTGCCCCCCAATGACATACAGACTGCCCCCCCAACCTGCCCCCAATGACATACAGACTGCCCCCCAACCTGCCCCCAATGACATACAGACTGCCCCCCAACCTGCCCCCAATGACATACAGCCTGCCCCCCAATGACATACAGACTGCCCCCCCAACCTGCCCCCCAATGACATACAGCCTGCCCCCCCCCAATGACATACGACTGCCCCCCCAACCTGCCCCCCAATGACATACAGACTGCCCCCCCCCCAACCTGACCCCAATGACATACAGACTGCCCCCCCAACCTGCCCCCAATGACATACAGACTGCCCCCCAACCTGCCCCCAATGACATACAGCCTGCCCCCAATGACATACATACAGACTGCCCCACCAACCTGCCCCCAATGACATACAGCCTGCCCCCAATGACATACAGACTGCCCCCCCAACCTGCCCCCCAATGACATACAGCCTGCCCCCCAATGACATACAGACTGCCCCCCAATGACATACAGACTGCCCCCCCCAACCTGACCCCCAATGACATACAGACTGCCCCCCAACCTGCCCCCAATGACATACAGCCTGCCCCCCCAATGACATACGGACTGCCCCCCCAACCTGCCCCCCAATGAATACAGACTGCCACCCAACCTGCCCCCAATGACATACAGCCTGCCCACAATGGACATACAGACTGCCCCCAATGACATACAGACTGCCTCCCCCAAACCTGCCCCCCAATGACATACAGACTGCCACCCCAACCTGCCCCCAATGACATACAGCCTGCCCCCCAATGACATACAGACTGCCCCCCAACCTGCCCCCCAATGACATACAGACTGCCCCCCCCAACCTGCCCCCCAATGACATACAGACTGCCCCCCCCCCAACCTGACCCCCAAAGACATACAGACTGCCCCCCCAACCTGCCCCAATGACATACAGACTGCCCCCCAACCTGCCCCCAATGACATACAGCCTGCCCCCCAATGACATACAGACTGCCCCCCCAACCTGCCCCCCAATGACATACAGCCTGCCCCCCCCAATGACATACAGACTGCCCCCCCAACCTGCCACCCAATGGAATACAGACTGCCCCCCCAACCTGACCCAATGACATACAGACTGCCCCCCCAACCTGCCCCCATGACATACAGACTGCCCCCCAACCTGCCCCAATGGACATACAGCCTGCCCCCCAATGACATACAGACTGCCCCCCCAACCTGCCCCCCAATGACATACAGCCTGCCCCCAATGACATACAGAATGCCCCCCAACCTGCCCCCAATGACATACAGCCTGCCCCCCAATGACATACAGACTGCCCCCCAATGACATACAGACGGCCCCCCCCCAAACTGACCCCCAATGACATACAGACTGCCCCCCAACCTGCCCCCAATGACATACAAGCCTGCCCCCCAATGAACATACAGACTGCCCCCCCAACCTGCCCCCCAATGACATACAGACTGCCACCCCAACCTGCCCCCAATGACATACAGCCTGCCCCCCAATGACATACAGACTGCCCCCCAATGACATACAGACTGCCTTCCCCCAACCTGCCCCCCAATGACATACAGACTGCCTCCCCCCAACCTGCCCCCCAATGACATACAGCCTGCCCCCCAATGACATACAGACTGCCCCCCCAACCTGCCCCCCAATGACATACAGACTGCCCCCCCAACCTGCCCCCAATGACATACAGACTGCCACCCCAACCTGCCCCAATGACATACAGCTGCCCCCCAATGACATACAGCCTGCCCCCCAATGACATACAGACTGCCCCCCCCAACCTGCCCCCCAATGACATACAGACTGCCCCCCCACCAACCTGACCCCCAATGACATACAGACTGCCCCCAACCTGCCCCCAATGACATACAGTCTGCCCCCCAACCTGCCCCCAATGACATACAGCCTGCCCCCCAAATGACATACAGACTGCCCCCCAAACCTGCCCCCCAATGACATACAGCCTGCCCCCCCAATGACATACAGACTGCCCCCCCCCAACCTGACCCCCCAATGACATACAGACTGCCCCCACCCAACCTGCCCCCAATGACATACAGACTGCCCCCCAACCTGCCCCAATGACATACAAGCCTGCCCCCCAATGACATACAGACTGCCCCCCAACCTGCCCCCCAATGACATACAGACTGCCCCCCACCAACCTGACCCCCAATGACATACAGACTGCCCCCCCAACCTGCCCCCAATGACATACAGACTGCCCCCCAAACCTGCCCCCAATGACATACAGCCTGCCCCCCAATGACATACAGACTGCCCCCCCAACCTGCCCCCCAATGACATACAGCCTGCCCCCCCAATGACATACAGACTGCCCCCCCCCAACCTGACCCCAATGACATACAGACTGCCCCCCCAACCTGCCCCAATGACATACAGACTGCCCCCCAAGACATACAGCCTGCCCCCCAATGATATACAGACTGCCCCCCAATGACATACAGACTGCCTCCCCCCAACCTGCCCCCAATGACATACAGCCTGCCCCCCAATGACATACAGACTGCCCCCCAATGACATACAGACTGCCCCCCAATGACATACAGCCTGCCCCCCCCAACCTGCCCCAATGACATACAGACTGCCCCCCCCAATGACATACAGACTGCCCCCCCAACCTGCCCCAATGACATACAGACTGCCCCCCCAACCTGCCCCAATGACATACAGCCTGCCCCCCAATGATATACAGACTGCCCCCCATGACATACAGACTGCCTCCCCCCCAACCTGCCTATAGAGCTTGTTTGCTGTTTACCATCCCCCCCCCCCCCCCCCCCCCACCCCCCCCCCCCCCCCCCCCCCCCCCCCCCCCCCCCCCCCCCCCCCCCCCCCCCCCCCCCCCCCCCCCCCCCCCCGCAGCCGCTGTCACCCACATGGAGGCAGGTCCGGTGTAACTCTGCAGTATATCTCGGCGAGTGAAGGGTTAATATGACTCGCCTGTTTTCCCCGCCCCGCCTTTCTCCAGCCCGCCCCTGTGGGCGTCCTCGATACATTGCAATTACTCTTTAAACAGAGGCGGGGCGGGGCCATATTTTAACACTTGGGGGGAGGAGTCTGCCTCAACCAATCCCGTTGCTTGGTCTGTTGCAAATTTGCATATCTCACAAACACACTTTCACTCCTTGGATTTTTATTTTTACCAAGTAATAAATAATAAAAAAAAAGAGAATTATGGGAGGGGAAGTTAAATTAGTAATAGTTTAGCAGATATCGCCTGCAATGACAGCCAAACAATAAAAAGTGTAAAAAAACGTTCTCTCCATAAGGTGGACGTTACAGATATTGCAGGCTATATATACAACAGGGAGCCTCTGTAGTATTACGTGGACGAACAAACGAGGTATGGAGAAAGTGATCGCTTTGGAAACTCGGCTGATCCTTCTCCATGGAGGATATACACGAGGTTTCTTGTATGGGCGCGTGCTTAGGCAAGCGGCTGACCCTCCGCCATGGAGGAGGAATTACAAGATTACTTTGTATGTGTTCACCAAGCGGTTGTAGTACTCGAGTGCAGCCGCTTTCCTTGGATGTGTCCGCTACCGGGGTTGAGGCTCGGTTCGAGGCTCGGTTCCACGTCCCCCTGGGGGTGAGACGCTTCGCGTGTCCGCTACCGGGGTTGAGGCTCGGTTCGAGGCTTGGGTCGCGCCCCCTGGGGGTGAGACGCTTCGCGTGTCCGCTACCGGGGTTGAGGCTCGGTTCGAGGCTTGGTTCCATGTCCCGCTGGGGGTGAGACGCTTTGCGTGTCCGCTACCGGGGTTGAGGCTTGGTTCGAGGCTCGGTTCGAGGCTTGGGTCGCGCCCCCTGGGGGGTGAGATGCTTCGCGCATTTCACCTTTTATTTACATTTCTTGAGCCCCTTAACCCTTTCATGCCTATTAATGACATTTGGTGTTTCCAAGTTAAAATTCGTATTTTTTTTGATAGAAAATGACCTAGAACCCCCCAAACATTATATATATTCTTTTAGCAGAGAATCTAGAGAACAAAATGGCGATTGCTGCAATATTTTACGTCGCACGGTATTTGTGCGGCGGTGTTTTAAACGCATTTTTTTGGGGAAAATTTTACTTTCATGAATTTAACCACTTGCTTACTGGGCACATAAACCCCCCTTTCGTGGCCCAGGCGAAATTTCAGCTTTCCGGCACTGCGTCGCTTTAACTGACAATTGCGCGGTCGTGCGACGTGGCTCCCAAACAAAATTGGCGTCCTTTTTTTCCCCACAAATAGAGCTTTACTTTTGGTGGTATTTGATCGCCCCTGCGGTTTTTATTTTTTGCGTTATAAACAAAAAAAGAGCGACAATTTAAAAATATATATATATTTTTTACTTGTTGCTATAATAAATATCCCAATGTAAAAAAAAAAAAAAATAACTTTTTTTTTCTCAGTTAAAGCAGATCTCCACCCTAAAGTGAAGATCCGCTGATCGGAACCCTCCCCCCCTCCGGCGTCACATTTGACACCTTTCAGGGGGGAGGGGGGTGCAGATATCTGTCTAAAGACAGGTATCTTCACCCACTTCCGGCCCGCAGTCTCGGGCAAAAGTCGGGTTTTTCCCGTTGTGTGCTGGGAACTCTCAGCTCCCAGCACACAGCGGGAGCCAATCGGCGGGCGCAGCGCGACTCGTGCATGCGCCGTAGGGAACCGGGCAGTGAAGCCCCAGCGCTTCACTTCCTGGTTCCCTCATTGTGGATGGAGGGGGGAGCAGCAGAGAGACGAGCGAACGCTCGTCCTCTGCTGCGGACGCCGCTGGACTCCAGGACAGGTAAGTTTCCTATTTTTAAAAGTCAGCAGCTGCAGTATTTGTAGCTGCTGGCTTTTAAAAAAAAAAAAATTTCATGGGCCATCCGCTTTAAGGCCGATACGTATTCTTCTACGTATTTTTGTAAAAAAAAAAAAAATCACAATAAGTGACTGCTTTGCGCAAAAGTTATAGCACCTACAAAATAGGGGACAGAATTATGATTTTTTTATATTTTTTTTTTACTAGTAATGGTGGCAATCTGCGAAATTTTTTGGGACTGCGACATTACGGCGGACACATCGGACACTTTTGACACATTTTTGGCGCCATTCACATTTATACAGCGACCAGTGCTATAAAAATGCACTAATTACTGTATAAATGTGACTGGCATTGAAGGGGTTAACACTAGGGGGTGAGGAAGGGGTTAAATGTATTGCCTGGGTGTGTTCTAACTGTGTGGGGGGAGGGGGGTGACTGGGGGAGGTGACCGATGCTGTGTCTCTATGTACAACAGACACAGATCGGTCTCCTCTTTCCCTGACAGGACGTGGAGCTCTGTGTTTACACACACAGCCCCACGTCCCTGCTCTGTCACCGCCGATCGCGTGTACCTGACAGACACCGCGGCCACCGGGTACACGCATCGGATCCTCGGTGATGCGACGGGGCTGTTTTTCCCCGCCGCGCGCCACTGGGTATTACGGGGAATTACAAATACATCACGTCCAAAGACGTGACCCCGGCGCTTCAGGTCCGCGCTGTTGACGTATTTTGTCAATAGCGCGGACCCGAAGTGGTTAAAAAAAATATGAAGCAGTAAAGTTAGCCCAATTTTTTTTGCATAATGTGAAAGATGAAGTTGCGCCGAGTAAATAGATACCACGCACGTCACGCTTTATAATCGCACGCACTCGTGGAATGGCGTCAAACTGCGGTACCTAAAAATCCCCATAGGCGACGTTTTAAACTTTTTTTTACGGTTACCAGGTTAGCGTTACAGAGGAGGTCTAATGCTAGAATTATTGCTCTCGCTCTAACCTTTTTTTTTTAAAAGCCTGTGGCGTGCAAAACACAACCCAAAAACTTCACCCGGTGCAGGAAAAAATGTGCACACACATAAAGAGTGAAACACAAAAAACTGCGATGGGTGCCATCGTCAATTGGTCCTCCGAAGAGGACCCAGCTCTGATCCCCCGGGGCGTTAGGCTCCTGGCAGGGAAAAGAGTATAGGAGTCCAAGCAGCCGAAACCACTAGGACCCCACTAAGGCCCATGCAGCCGAAACCACATGGCCTAACATCCTCGGAGGGACTGCCGAAACAGAACCCTCCTCGGTGAGGCTCCCCCGAAGGGAGACCCCATAAGAGCAGGTGAACTAAGCCAGAAGGCCATGTCCACCTACTCCCAAGACTTTCAGAGTCAGGCCCGAGGACCAGCACCCTACTCGCCACACATAAAGTGCACAACCAAAAAAAAAGTGACAAACGAGACAAACAGGGGGTAAAATAAAAAAGAAAGTGGGGGAAAAGGAAGTTGGGAATGGTGAGTGGAAAGTGGCCATTGTGCAATACAATGGCCGGCCCTCCGGCAATATTTAAGTTTATTTTGCAAAGCAAATATACAAAAATCAAAAATCGAATACTTTCAACAGGGTACATTCTACTTTGTATTGCGACGCAGCGCATAAATACACTACATAGCAATACAGTCCCAAGCATACAATTAAATTACATTCATCCATCCTGCGGTATGATGCCTGACGTGTTGCGCAGAGTAATAAAACCCTGAAACATCACATCGTGCATGACGCCGCATTACCCTGAAAACAGCACTTCAAAAACGTGTCAAGAAATGTCCATATCATATACTGTCAAAATGCCCGGGGGGGGGGGGCCAAAGTCTTCCAGTGTAAACGTACAGTTAGGGAGGGGGGAAATCTTCAGACGTCCTCTTCCTCCTTAAAGTCCATCAAGGTATAGTCTCTCAGCAGGCTGAAGATCAGTCTGCGACAGTCCTCGATGGACATCCTCTGCCGCCGGTTGTGGACGCGGCGATTTCTGGCGTACCATAAGGCATCCTTAAAGCAACACAGAACCCGCCACGCACTGTCAATGTCCTCCTGTGAATGGGTTCCACAGAAGAGTCCGTTTAACACACCAAAGTGTGTAATAGCAGTCTGTGGTACAAAGTCTTTAAGTTCAGGTTCCAAGGCCCTCAACAGGCCCTGTGCAAAGGGCACTCCCAGAACACATGATATGCTGTTTCCTCCTGGATAATGCAAAAGGGCAGTGCCTGTATCTGCACAGGTTTCTGGCATGTAGGAATGTCCTGAGCAGCAATCCCCCTTGGATTGCCATCCATGCCTGATCTTTGTGCCTGTTGGTGAGTCTCTTTTGAAGAAACATTCCTCCAGACCACTTTGCAAGTGGCTGAAGGGAGGCCTGGAATAGTCTCAAAGATGTCCGATGCTCTAATCAACTTGTAGATAGTTTTTGGCTTCCACAAGTCGGGCTTAACTCCATGCAGCCCCAGCTCCTTGATGAACTTGAAAGTATCCAAGTAATACCATGGAGTGTCCCAGTTGTAGGGGACGGAACTGTCCCATTTGTCCCATCCAAGCGACTTCCAAAGAGGCAGGAGGAAAAAACGGGACATGGAGTTACCGCCAGAGTCCACAGTTCTGTCCACCAAAGTCCTGCGGATGCAGTTACAAGCAAAGAACACCCTCAGTAATGTGGCGATGTCGGGCACGCCCTTACCGCCCTTGAGAGGTTCCTTGAACATAACAGTCCGCTTTACCCTGTCCATTTTGGAGTTCCAGATGAAGTGAAACACCGCCCTGGTGATGGCCTTGCAGGTGTTGACCCGGGGGGGCCAGGCCTGGGCGAGGTACTGCAACACAGGGAGAATCTCGCTGCGGAGTACCAGTGTTTTCCCTTCGATGGTAAGATCTCTGTTGCTCCAAAGTCCAAACTTTTGTCGCATCTTAGCCAGTCTTTCCTCCCAGGACTTGAGGGCTGCGCCCTCCACTCCAAACCAGACTCCAAGAATTTTGATGAAGTCCACTTTGATGCTGAACGGTATGGGTGCAGAAGAAGGCAGAAACCACTTTCCGAAGAGCATGACTTCCGACCTCCCGCAGTTGACCTTTGCCCCTGAAGCTTGGCCGAAGTCCTCGCACGTCTGGACGAGAGTGTCGATGGAGCGCCGGTCAGCACAGAACACTGTCACGTCATCCATGTAGAGCGAGCACCTGACCTCCCGTCTTTCCGGTCCTGGTGCGGTGATCCCTCTGATCTCTGGGTTCCGTCTGATGCTTTGGGCGAATAGCTCTATATAGCAAACAAAAAGCAGAGGTGAGAGAGGGCAGCCTTGTCTGACCCCCAAGAGAACCTTGAAGGGGTCAGTTTTCCAGCCATTTACCAACACCAAACTACAAATATCCTTATACATAACATTCACATACGAGCAAAACAGTTCCCCAAGACCAAACCTGCGCAGAGTTCTGCACATAAACTCATGGGAGACGCGGTCAAAGGCTTTCTCCTGGTCAAGACTGACCAGGGCCGCGTGCACACGGCGGTCCTGAATGTACTGGACCGTGTCCCGGACAAGCGCGAGGCTGTCCGCAATCCTGCGACCAGGAATGCCACAAGTTTGATCCGGGTGGATGATCTGTCCGATGACAGATTTCAGCCTGTTGGCCAAAACCTTGGTGAGGATTTTGTAGTCCACGTTCAAAAGAGAGATCGGACGCCAATTTCTCAAGTCCGACCTCTCCCCCTTGCGTTTATACAAAATCGTGATCATCCCCTCTCTCAGTGATGGAGGCATTCTACCCTCCACCACCATCTCCTCGTACAGCTCGAGCAGGTCCGGGCCCACGAGGTCCCACAGGGCTACATAGAGCTCAACTGGGAGACCATCGCAACCCGGGGTCCTGCCCTGCCTAAAGGATTTAGCGGAAGAGTGCAGCTCCTCCAACACCAGGGGGGCGTTGACGGCTGATGAACCTGCAGGATCAATTTGGTTAGTGATACCTGACAGGAACCTGTCGGCTGCCTCCGTGTCCGTTTCTTTCGGGGAGTAGAGGTTGGTGTAGTAGTCTTCAACTACTTGCATTACAGTCTCCTTCCCCTTCTGGAGTGTTCCGGTCTTGTCACGCAGCTCTGGCAAGGGAGTGTGTCCCGAGTGGAGTTTCCTGAAAAAGAAAGCGTTACACTTCTCAGCTTTCTCAATGTTCTCCACCTTGGCACGGAAGACAATGTGCCTGGATTCTTCCTCAAAGTACCCCTTCAGGCTCTTCTTGGTGTCCTCCAGGTCGTGCCTAAGGTCCCAGCCGCAGTGGTGAAGGTCCTGCAGGGACTGCAACGCTCCTGAGTTCCTTCTTCCCTGCACACACTTGCTGTCGTCCCCTTGCCTGAAAGAAGCTGCGCAGCTTAACTTTCACAACCTCCCACCAATCACTTACCTTGCTGAAGAATCTCTTTTCCTCCGTCCAAGAGGCATATGCCTCCCGGAGTTCCCCCATCAAAAGGCCCCCACCTACCAGTACTACCCCCTTCCCCCCTCCCCTATAAAACAAAAACATACCCCCCCCCAAAAAAAAATAAAAAAAAAATCCCACAACCACCCTCATTAAATACTTACCTGGCAGGGGAGACACCATGATCATGAAGGTGGTTCTCCCAGGGCGAGGCTCAGCCATTGCACTCTGGCTGGGCTGATTGAGGTGTCTACCCTGCCACTGCTCGGCCTTTTGGCTAAGATCAGGTGTGGTATCCGTTCTCATCAGTTGCTAGAGGAGCGCTGAAGCACCTCCTATATGTGGAGGGTGGATGCAATCCAATAACGTCATTGCACCTGGAAGGGTGGTTTCAGCAGGGACTACGCCGTGCTGCCTGACAGATACTGGGGGCCGGCCAATGGTTGCGTCTGAGCCACCTGGAAGGGTGCTTCTGGTGAGGATGGGTGGCTGTGCCTGGTCTGGTCTTTTTGCCGGGTTCTAGTCTGGCCTTCTGGCTGGCTGGTGTAAGTGCTGTCCCTGTCAGAGATCTGGTAGGAGGAGCTGGAACTGCCCTGATGGAAAGACGGGGTAGGGCCATGCAAATCCTGCTGGGTTGACAGGGAGTCTGGAAGGGTTAGTATTGGTGGAGGCTGCTAGATGGGGGCAGCTTCTTCCCAAGAAAACCTGGAAGGGCTCTCTTTCTGGCAGGGGTGAAGGGCTGCACTGGCCGGTCGGGGGGTTGGATTTGGAACGGAAAAGCCTATGGTGCATGTGCCCCTGGAGTGGCAGTCCAGGGGTGTCTGAGAATCACGGTGAGTGGGGGTCACTTTGATTTAACGACACCACGGTCACTGCACCAGCTACACGCTTTTTTAGCACCTGCCTCCTGGGCTGGGCCTTTTGGCCAGGACCGGAGGAATTTTTCATTCCTGGCCGGAGGGCCTGGTCATTGTTAATCACAATGACCACTTCTTCACTCTCCTCTTCACTATCCCTTTCCCCCACTTTATTTAATTTATTAGCCTATGTTTGTCACCTTTTTTGTCTTTTTTTGTTGTGCACGTTTTGTACACAGTGTGATTAGTAGGGTGCCGGTCCTCGGGCCAGCCCTGAACGTCTTGGGAGTGGGTGGACATGGCCTTTTGGCTTAGTTCACCTGCTCTCATGCGGTCTCCCTTCGGGGGAGTCCCACCTAGTACTTGGAGGGTTCTGTTTCGGCAGTCCCTCCAGGGAAGTTGGGTCCGAGTCGGCTTCGGTTGCTCGGGCCACAGTAACTCAGTCCCCGTCTGGAGCCTAACGCCCCGGGGGATCAGGGTTTGGGTCCCTTCTGCACAGGAGGACCACTTGACGTTGCACCCGTCTGCACGTTTTTGTGAACACTCTTTATGTGTGTGCACATTTTTTCTGCACCGGGGTGGAGTTTTTGAGTGTGTTTCACACGCCATAGGCTTTTCAAAAAAAAAAAAAAAAAGTATCTTCTTTTCTGAATACAGAAAACAGATATGCCGGCACTGCTTAGAAGTTACGCGGTGTATCTATAGAGACGCCGACGTAACTGCTTACTGAATCCGGCCCTATCTATATTTTTTTTTCAACTAAAAAAATAGGTTTTCCTTGCGCAAATATATAAATATATATTTTCAAAATAGTTTGAAAAGTATCGTGCAGCCGCCAGGGGGCACTGTGCTCACTACAGTCCATGTATATAGTAAAAAAACTAAAGATGGCGCTGAGTCACTCAAAACTACACAGTGCTTTGCAATACAGAGGCAGCGCTGTGCTGGCTACAATCAATGAACACGGTGCTGCAATAAAGAGAAAAGCCCAATAGATGGCGCTGTGAATGCTCCGGCTAATTTACACAATGTTGGAACACAACCAATAGATGGTGATGTGTAATATTCATCTTGTGTTCACTCTTCTGCTTTATACCAATAGATGGCGCTGTGTATTATTTCACAAACCAGTGCATGCTGCAATACACAATACTGCCAATAGATGGCGTAGTCGTGCTTTGTGACACAAAGCGCCATCCTCATCCTGAGGATTTTGTCAGTGTGTGTTTGCAACAGTTTACAACCAATAGATGGCGCAATGCATCTTCTAACTACATGATGACATCTTGCGAAACCTGGTTTGCAATGCATTATATAACCAACAGAGGGCGCATTGGATTAAGACCACATGTGCAAGGCGGCTGCTTCTGAACAACCAACAGGTGGCGCTGTGAATAACATTTGCTGCATTCACTGCCTACAACTGATAATATAAGGCAGATAGATGGCGCTACATGAGCACATCTCCAGACTTAAACCCGCACCCATTCTCTACTCTGCTTAACCCTTTCATTGCCCAATTTTTTTTGTTCATTTTTGCACACGTGTTAAATGTGCATTTAGGCTCCATTCACACCTAGGCGTTTTAACGTCTGAAGCCCGATGCCTCAGCAGCCCCTAATACGCTGGAGGGGTGATTTTACCTTGCCCTCTATGGAGATGGTTCACATCTCCACGCCGAACGCCGAAACGCCGAACGCCTGAAGCTCAAAACAAGTCCCGGACCCTTTTTTTCAGGCGGCTTCGGCGTTCGGCAAAGGAGATGTGGACCTGGGGGTTAAATGGGGGTTAAAATCGCGGCGTTTTGTCGCCGCAATTCGCAGGACAAAATGCCGCGATTAGGTGTGAATGCAGCCTTAGGGCCTGAAAATACTCAAAACTTCCAAACCTTATATCGTTTCTGAAATCAGAGACCCTGGAGAATGAAAGGGTGTCAGTTACAATTTTTTATGTGTCACACGCACAGCTCATTATCAAACGCAGTTTCAGTAAAAAAAAAAAAAAAAATGTCTCAAATTAATTTTAGTGCACACAAAACACAATCCCATTTTTGGTAAAATATGGAAAACAAGGTCGCATTAAGTCAATAAATACTGAATGTCATTGGCCCGGATTCACAAACGATTTACGTTGGCGTATCTCCAGATACGCCGGCGTAAGTCCAAATGTACGCCGGCGTATCGTGGGCGCATAGTTACGCTGGGCGCATTCCCATTATAAATATGCAAATGAGTAAGACACGCCGATTCACAAACGCAGATGCGCCCGGCCGCTTCAGATACGCGATTTGCGGAAGGCTTACGTCCGGCGTAAAGTTACCCCTGCTATATGAGGCGCAGGTAATGCAAAGGTACGGGCCAGGGAACGACGCCGTCAAATTTTACATCGCGTACGCCGTTTACGGTGACCATCTGGTCACCAGTCATCTCTATGCCTCCCATCCGGCACACGGCGATCATCTCTCCGGGGCCCCGATGGCACGGGAGAGCCCGGAGAAGCACCGGATGGCGGCAGGAGGGGGGTACCATTGTTTCAAGCCGGCGATTGGCTATCCAGACATAACGAACGATGCGGCTAAAAGCCGCTCGGTTGTTATGACGAAGAAGCGGGAGGGGAGATCCCCCCCCTCCCGCTGCCTCTCGCCGCTCTGACCGGGCCTCCTGTCCCACCGGGAGACCCGATCCTCGATCTCGCGCCTCCGTTGTCTTGGCGCAGACTGAATGAAAGCCGTACGCGGCTTTGATTCAGCCTGCAATGTGTAAACGCGGAAGCGACGTCATGACGTCACTTCCGGGTTTCTCGGCTGCCAATGGCGCCTGATTTAAAAAAGTAAAAATATTCTCGGCGATCTGAATACTTTGAAGTGTAAAGGAGGGACCGGGGGTCTTTTGGACCTCCAATCCCTCGATAAAGAGTACCTCTCACTAGGGTTGTCCCGATACCACTTTTTTAGGACTGAGTACAAGTACCGATACTTTTTTTTATGTACTCACCGATACCGAATACCAATACTTTTTTCAAGTAGTCACCGATACCGAATACCGATACTTTTTTTAAGTAGTCGCCGATACCGAATACCGATACTTTTTTCAAGTAGTCACAGATACCGAATACCAATACTTTTTTCAAGTAGTCGCCGATACCGAATACCGATACTTTTTTTTAAATGTGTCCCCAAATGCAGCCATGTCCCCCACATATTGCAGCCATGTCCCCCATATACAGCCATGTCCCCCACATATTGCAGCCATGTCCCCCATACCTGATGATGATGATGATGATGATGCCGCCGCTGTATATGCAAAGCCGACCCCGCCGCCGTATATACAAAGCCGCCACCGCGAACATTACAGGCACCTTTAGTTTTAATAGCTGTTTTCCCTGCTGCGCGCCCTGTGTAAAGGACACTCCCTCTTGCTCGGGATTGGACAGATCCGTCCAATCCCGAGCAAGGGTAGTGTCTATACACGCACGGCAAAACTAAAGGTGCCTGTAATGTTAGCGGCGGCGGCGGCTTTGTATATACGGCGGCGGGGTCGGCTTTGCATATACGGCGGCGGGGGGCGGCGGGGGGGGGGGGAGTATTCTATTCAGGTATCGGGGGTATTTGCAGGGGTACAAGTACTCCCGCAAATACTCGGTATCGGTCCCGATAACGATACTGGTACCGGGACAACCTTACCTGTCACCACCTATTACTGTCACAAGGGATGTTTACATTCCTTGTGACAGCAATAAAAGTGATCAAAATGTAAAAAAAAACAAAAAAAAAACAATTTAATATTATAAAAATAAATGAGAAAAAACAATTTTTTTTTAAAGCGCCCCCCCCCCCTCCCCGCGAGCTTGCGCAACAAAGAAAACGCTTTCGGAAGTCGCGCCCGCATATGAAAACAGTGTTCAAATCACACATGTGAGGTATCGCCACGATGGTTAGAGCGAGAGCAATAATTCTAGCACTAGACCTCCTCTGTAACGCTAACCTGGTAACCATAATAAAATGTCGCCTATGGGGATTTTTAGGTACCGCAGTTTGACGCCATTCCACGAGTGCGTGCGATTATAAAGCGTGACGTGCATGGTATCTATTTACTCGGCGCAACTTCATCTTTCACATTATGCAAAAAAAATTGGGCTAACTTTACTGCTTCATATTTTTTTTAACCACTTCGGGTCCGCGCTATTGACAAAATACGTCAACAGCGCGGACCTGAAGCGCCGGGGTCACGTCTTTGGACGTGATGTATTTGTAATTCCCCGTAATACCCAGTGGCGCGCGGCGGGGAAAAACAGCCCCGTCACATCACCGAGGATCCAATGCGTGTACCCGGCGGCCGCGGTGTCTGTCAGGTACACACGATCGGCGGTGACAGAGCAGGGACGTGGGGCTGTGTGTGTAAACACAGAGCTCCACATCCTGTCAGGGAAAGAGGAGACCGATCTGTGTCTGTTGTACATAGAGACACAGCATCGGTCACCTCCCCCAGTCACCCCCCTCCCCCCACACAGTTAGAACACACCCAGGGAATACATTTAACCCCTTCCTCACCCCCTAGTGTTAACCCCTTCAATGCCAGTGACATTTATACAGTAATTAGTGCATATTTATAGCACTGGTCGCTGTATAAATGTGAATGGCGCCAAAAATGTGTCAAAAGTGTCCGATGTGTCCGCCGTAATGTCGCAGTCCCAATAAAAATCGCAGATCGCCGCCATTACTAGTAAAAAAAGTATTAAAAAAAATCATAAATCTGTCCCCTATTTTATAGGTGCTATAACTTTTGCGCAAAGCAGTCACTTATTGTGATTTTTTTTTTTTTTTTACAAAAATACGTAGAAGAATACGTATCGGCCTTAAAGCGGATGGCCCATGAATTTTTTTTTTTTAAAAGCCAGCAGCTACAAATTTTTCTATTGAAAAGCCTGTGGCGTGCAAAACACAACCCAAAAACTCCACCCGGTGCAGGAAAAATGTGCACACACATAAAGAGGTGCAACAAAAAACTGTGACGGGTGCATCGTCAATTGGCCCTCCGAAAAGGGCCCAACCCTGGTCCCCCGGGGCGTTAGGCTCCAGACAGGGACTGAGGCGTCTGTGGTTCATGTAGCCGAAGCCGCATGAACCCAAAAAGGCCCATGCAGCCGAAGCCAACATGGACCCAACATCCTTGGAGGGACTGCCGAGGCAGAACCCTCCTCGGTGAGGCTCCCCCGAAGGGAGACCCCATAAGAGCAGGTGAACTAAGCCAGAAGGCCATGTCCACCCACTCCCAAGACTTTCAGGGCAGGCCCGAGGACCAGCACCCTACTCATCACACATAAAGTGCAGTGCACCAAACATAAAAAGAAGTAACGTGACACACAGGGGAAAAATAAATAGAAAGTGGGGAAGAAGGAAGTGGGAGAGGTGAGTGAAAGTGACCAATGTGCAATACATTGGCCGGCGCTCCGGCCAGGAAACAAAAATTCCTCTGGTCCTAGCCAAAAGGCCCGGCCCTAGAGGCAGGTGTGAAAAGTGTGTTGTGGAGGTTAGTGACCAAAAAGGTGCCACACGTTGAGTGTCCCTCACACACTCAGTGCAATGTATGGCACCCCTGGACTGCCACTCCAGGGGCACTATCTCCAAAGGCTTTTCAATGGACCCTGGTCCACGGCCCGGACTGCCACAGCCCCGTCCCCCAACTCCACCAGGAAGGATCGGGAGCTACTAGAGGCCCAGTGCATAGCCTCGTTCGCTCCTTTCCTAATCACACTCGAGAGGTACTAGGGGACTCAGGCGTTCCCTCTCGAGCAACTGGCAGCATCAGGTTAGGAGCCACGACTAGTCCAGGCCAGAAGACCAGGGCCCCGGCCCTCCGCTTCGATCTCGTGCCTCTCCACTCACCAGGAGCACCCTTCCAGATGGCTCAGACTCGACACAACCGGCCCCCAGTTTTCTGTCGGGCAGCAAGGCATGGCCCCTACCGAAACCATCCTTCCGGGTACAATCACATCATTGGACTACATCCACCCTCCACTAAGGAGGTGCTTCAGTAGTCCGCCGAAAACTGATAAGAACAGATACTACACTTGATCTTAGCCAAAAGGCCAGCTGCTGACTTTTAAAAATAGGACACTTACCTGTCCTGGAGTCCAGCGGCGTCCGCAGCAGAGGACTCTCTGCTGCTCCCCCCTCCATCCACGGTGAGGGAACCAGAAAGTGAAACGCTGCGGCTTCACTGCCCGGTTCCCTACGGCGCATGCGCGAGTCGCGCTGCGCCCGCCGATTGGCTCCCGCTGTGTGCTGGGAGTTGAGAGTTCCCAGCACACAACGGGAAAAACCCGACTTTTGCCCGAGACTGCGGGGCCGGAAGTGGGTGAAGATATTTTTTTTTTTTTTTATTGAAAAGCCTGTGGCGTGCAAAACACAACCCAAAAACTTCACCCGGTGCAGGAAAAAATGTGCACACACATAAAGAGTGAAACACAAAAAACTGCGATGGGTGCCATCGTCAATTAGTCCTCCGAAGAGGACCCAGCTTTGATCCCCCGGGGCGTTAGGCTCCAGACAGGGACAAGAGTATTGGAGTCCAAGCAGCCGAAACCACTAGGACCCCACTAAGGCCCATGCAGCCGAAACCACATGGCCCAACATCCTCGGAGGGACTGCCGAAACAGAACCCTCCTCGGTGGGGCTCCCCCGAAGGGAGACCCCATGAGAGCAGGTGAACTAAGCCAGAAGGCCATGTCCACCTACTCCCAAGACTTTCAGAGTCAGGCCCGAGGACCAGCACCCTACTCGCCACACATACCGTGCTCCAACCAAAAAAAGTGACAAACAAGACAAACAGGGGGTAAAATAAAAAAGAAAGTGGGGGAAAAGGAAGGTGGGAATGGTGAGTGGAAAGTGGCCATTGTGCAATACAATGGCCGGCCCTCCGGCCAGGAACAAAAATTCCTCTGGTCCTAGCCAAAAGGCTCTGCCCTAGAGGCAGGTGCTAAAAAGGTGTATGTGGAGATATGTGACCTAAGGTGCCACACGTTGAGTGCCCCTCAACACTCAGTGCAATGTATGGCACCCCTGGACTGCCACTCCAGGGGCAATATTTAAGTTTATTTTGCAAAGCAAATATACAAAAATCAAAAATCGAATACTTTCAACAGGGTACATTCTACTTTGTATTGCGACGCAGCGCATAAATACACTACATAGCAATACAGTCCCAAGCATACAATTAAATTACATTCATCCATCCTGCGGTATGATGCCTGATGTGTTGCGCAGAGTAATAAAACCCCAAAACATCACATTGTGCATGACGCCGCATTACCCTGAAAACAGCACTTCAAAAACGTGTCAAGAAATGTCCATAAGTGAAAAAAATACAGTTGGGGGAGGGGGGAAATCTTCAGACGTCCTCTTCCTCTTTAAAGTCCATCAAGGTATAGTCTCTCAGCACTCAAAAGAGTGCTAATGAGGCCCTTCCTTCAGTTATCTAGCACAGCCCAGCGCTGTATTTTTTATAAATGTTTATTTTTATTTTTTTATTATTAAAGGGCCCAGGAGGTTTCTTTTTTCTTTTTATTAAAGGGCCCATGCCTTAAGCTATGTAAGGGGCCCCAAAATTCCTGATGGCGGCCCTGTGCATACCTCCCAACACGCACGGATTCTGCGGGACTTTCCCGCACAGACCGCTTCTTCCCGCAGTCCCGCAAAATGGTTAATTTTCCCGCAATGCAATAGGAGGCAGCACAGAAGCAGGAGGAACCGGAGCGGTGTGGAGGACTGTGGCTGCTGAAGGGAAGAGAGCCGACAGCCGGGCTAATGAAAGTCTGTGGCCCTGGCTGTCGGCACAGGTGAGAGGCACTTCCCCCCCCCGCTCAACAGCAAAACCCCCCCCAGGAGGAACTGGAGCGGTGTGGGGATGTCTGCTGATGAAGGGAAGAGAGCCGACACATTCTGAGAGTCACCCCCCGGTCAAACAACTTTAATGCGCACCCCCCCGCTCAACAACTATGATCCCCCCCTCACACAACATCTTCGACCCCCCCAATTCTCGGCTCCAGGGGGCCCCTTCAACACTCAAACCCAGGGGCCCCCACCACCCTAAGTCCTGCCCTGGTAGCAGTGATCAAATACCACCACAAAAAAAGCTCTATTCGTGGAGAAAAAAAGGACATGCATTATTTTCCGGTACATCGCCGCACGACCGGGCAATTATCAGTTAAAGCGACGCAGTGCAGTTTCGCAAAAAATGCTCTGGTCATTAAGGGGGTAAAAGCTTCCAGGGCTGAAGGTGTTTGGCGCTGTTTGGCCATCTGTTGGCACAGGTCAGTGTTATCTGGTAAGGAGCTGCAGTGAGATTTATGGATCGGGTGCACCATTTACTGTGGTGAGTTTCTGGTCTGCAGATTCCTTTGAAGCATTTGGTGTTCTTTTCTTTTTGCTTATTTTATGCATTATTTGCAGACTAAATATTTGCTCATATTTTCTATTTATCTTATAAGACATTTTATTATTTTCTGTAACATCCAATGTTTATTACACTGATAATTTGAGCACTTTCATTTTTTTTGTGGCATTTTTGATGGAAAAAGTTTCAATTTCCACAGCATTGCACTTCTTTTCTATGTTTATTGAGTTAATGTATCTGAACTCCTATATGATTGGAGGGTATTATGTGCTATATTCTGGTGATGTGATACAGTATGGGGTCAATTGTACTTTATATATATATTTTTTTATTTATGTATAAATACAATGGGCCAGATTCAGGTACATCTGCGCATTATTGGACCTGCGTAGTGCACCGCCTTTACGATAGACTTGCGCAATCTAGCCGCGCAATCACCCTATTCTCGTAGCTTTTACGCAGTAAATTGAGCATGCGTAACGTTATTTCCTAGGCGTAAGGCGGAGTAATACAAATTGGGAAGGACGTGGGCGTGTTACATTGAAATGAGCCGTGACCTCATGCAAATGAAGTGCCGGCCGGCTCGCGCATGCGCGCTTGAAGGAGCCCATGGTCGGCACCTCTGTGCGCATGCTCACAACTCGGGAACGGCGCAATCAGTGAAATTGGAAGTAGACTAGGGCAAATTTGAGTACTACGCAGACAGCATAAATAGACAGACACAAACACACTGCCATTGCAAAAGTACATCCCTTTGTATCCCTCCCTATACAGCAAGGTGCTTTTCTTATGTTGTTTGTTAGCGTTTATTTGTTTGTTTGTGACGTGTCTTTGAGATATTTGGGGACTGTTTTGCAGAGTGATTTTTGTCTTTTATGTGTTTTCTTTGTTTGTATTTTTTTTAAATAATATTTTTGATGGTCTTTTTTTTTTGGTTTTGTTCTGTTTGTGTATGATTTTGGAATGTGGGGGTGACATTCCTGGCGGAAAAGGGGTGTCACCCTCATTTGTGGTGGAGAAGTGATCCCCAGGTCCGTGTGAATGGTGTATGAATGTACAGTGACATAATTGGAGCCTTGGCGTGGCGTTGCTGCTCACAAGTCCTGCATGGTGGACTGGTGCCAATCCAGTTTGATGAGGATGTGGGGTGTGTGTGCTAGGGACCACAGTGGTGTGCATGCATGCATTCTCATTGTGCCATGATTCATGTGTGTGTTTAACGTGCAAAGATGCCTAATGTGAGCTGGCATGAGATGGGGTCATGAGATGGGGTACCAGTGCATATGCAGAGTCACCTTGAAGGGAAAAAACAGGAGGATGTTAGTAGTGCATGTGCCACTTGTGATTTCAGCATCATGGGGGGGGGACAGTCATGCCTGCCACCCATGTCACTCACCAACAAGCCAGCTGTCCCCATACATGTTCTGTTCGTAATCTGTGGGGATGGGGCTATGATTGTATATGTAGCTGTCATGGGTGTCATGGGTGGTGTCATGTGTTGGGCTGGTGATGTCCTCCTGCAGGGTTGTGGTTAATTCCATGATGGCATGAGGGGTGAATCTCAAGATGCGAGACACCTCAGAATCACTCATGCCATAGATGTCTATGGGTGTGTGATATATCCTCTCCCATGAAAAGTGAGGGGCTTGTATCAGAGAAGAATATTTGTATTAGATTAAATTGTAAAGTTTATATAAGCAAATAAAAAGTTTAAAAAAAAATTAAAAAAAATCTCCCGTGCCCTCCTCAGTGCCCTCCTTAGTGTCCTCCTTAGTGCCCTCCTCCTTCTTTGCTCATCTAAAGTCAGTAGTATAGCTAGGAGCATGGATGCCACTGGCATGTTGGCATACAGATTGTTGGGCAACACGTGTGACTGCTCAGCTCCTCAGTGTTGCTTTATCTGACATGTAGACGATTTTTCACATTTTAGACCAGCTTTTCTCTGGTCTACTTTTAGACAGGACATTTTGCTGTTGCGCACAGCGCATAGCCTGCGCAGCAACAACGTTTTTTTGTGGATCCCCGTAACTCCCTCATTAGCATATTTGAATAGCAAATCAATGGTGTGTCTAGCGCAGTTTTGCGCGGACGGATGCGCCAGTCTAACGAAATTACGCTGGACAAAAAAAAGTAGATTTCTTGCGTATCTCGTTTTGGGAATGCCGTGCATTGAAAACGCACGCGCACATTTAGACTTTTGCCGCGCATCTCCTGTTGCGCCGGCGTAATCGCTCTCTGAATCTGGCCCAATGGGTCAAGAGATACGCTGCGTAAATACTAAGAATAGCCTGGTGTGGGCCAGATACTCGTAGATCCTGCGCCGCAACTTACAGGAGCAAGTGCCGTATTCTCCAAGCACTTGCTCCGTAATTTGCGGCGGTGTAGTGTAAATGGCCCGGCGTATACCCGCGTAATTCAAAGGGGGCGGCTTCTAATTAAATTAAGCGAGCCCCCGCGCCGAACGAACTGCGCATGTACCGGCTGTAAAAGTAGCCCAGTGTGCATGCTCCATAGTACGAAGCAAATACATTGTTTTTGATGGCAACGTAAAGGCCTATTCGCGACGAGTTACGTAAACAAGGTAAAAACCCGACGCTGTCCCGACGGCCATACTTAACATGGAGTGCGTACAGTTAAACCACCTTATAGCAAGGGTAACCTTACTCTTACGGAAACGACATAAACTACGGCGACGCGGCGCAAATACGTTCGGGAATCGGCGTATCATGCTCATTTGCATATACGCCACCTAGCGGCCAGCGTAGTATTACATTTAAGATCCGACGGTGTAAGTGACTTAAGTAGTCGCCGATACCGAATACCGATACTTTTTTTTTAAATGTGTCCCCAAATGCAGCCATGTCCCCCACATATTGCAGCCATGTCCCCCCATATACAGCCATGTCCCCCCCATATACAGCCATGTCCCCCCACATATTGCAGCCATGTCCCCCACATATTGCAGCCATGTCCCCCACATATTGCAGCCATGTCCCCCCCATATTCAGCCATGTCCCCCACATATTGCAGCTATGTCCCCCATACCTGATGATGATGATGATGATGATGATGATGATGCCGCCGCTGTATATGCAAAGCCGACCCCGCCGCCGTATATACAAAGCTGCCACCACGAACATTACAGGCACCTTTAGTTTTAATAGCTGTTTTCCCTGCCGCGCGCCCTGTGTAAAGGACACTCCCTCTTGCTCGGGATTGGACAGATCCGTCCAAAGGGTTAACCCATGCCCTAGTGTTAACCCCTGCAATGCCAGTCACATTTATACAGTAATTAGTGCATATTTATAGCACTGGTCGCTGTATAAATGTAAATGGCGCCAAAAATGTGTCAAAAGTGTCCGATGTGTCCGCCGTAATGTCGCAGTCCCAATAAAAATCGCAGATCGCAGATCTCCGCCATTACTAGTAAAAAAAAAATATAAAAAAAAAAATCATAATTCTGTCCCCTATTTTGTAGGCGCTATAACTTTTGCGCAAAGCAGTCACTTATTGTGATTTTTTTTTTACAAAAATACGTAGAAGAATACGTATCGGCCTTAACTGAGAATTTTTTTTTTTTTTTAAATTGGGATATTTATTATAGCAACAAGTAAAAAATATATATATATTTTTAAATTGTCGCTTTTTTTTGTTTATAACGCAAAAAATAAAAACCGCACGGGCGATCAAATACCACCAAAAGAAAGCTCTATTTGTGGGGAAAAAAAAAGATGCCAATTTTGTTTGGGAGCCACGTCGCACGACGCGCAGTTGTCAGTTAAAGCGACGCAGTGCCGGAAGCTGAAAATTTCGCCTGGGCCACGAAAGGGGGTTTATGTGCCCAGTAAGCAAGTGGTTAAATTCATGAAAGTTACATTTTCCCAAAAAATTGCGTTTAAAACACCGCCGCACAAATACCGCGTGACGTAAAATATTGCAGCAATTGCCATTTTATTCTCGAGATTCTCTGCTAAAAGAATATATATAATGTTTGGGGGGGGGGGGGGGGGTTCTAGGTCATTTTCTAGCAAAAAAAATACGGGTTTTAACTTGGAAACACCGAATGTCATTAATAGGCATGAAAGGGTTAAGGTGCCGCAAGAAATGTAAATAAAAGGTGAAATGCGCGAAGCATCACCCCCAGGGGCGCGAACCGAGCCTGAACCCCTGTAGTGGACACATCCGAGGAAAGGGGCTAAGGGTAAACTCAGACCGCTTACAAGCCGCTTGGTGGACATACACAGGAATTTGTATATTCTCCATGGATGATGGTTCAGCCGGTTGCCTAGCGAGGACACTCATACGAGAAACCTCGCGTGTATCATCCATGCAGATGGTCAGCCAGTTGCCTAGCCGAGCGCTCATACAAGATACCTCGTGTACATCCCTCCATGGAGATGTTCAGCCGAATTTCCTAGTGAACGCTCGTGGCATGGCGTCAAACTTTTACCCTTAAAAATCTTGATAGGCAACGTTTAAAAAATTCTATAGGTTGCATTTTTTGAGTTGCAGAGGAGGTCTAGGGCTATAATTATTGCTCTCACTCTAAAGATCGCGGCGATACCTCACTTGTGTGGTTTGAACACCGTTTTCATATGCGGGCGCTACTGACGTATGCGTTCGCTTCTGCGCGCGAGCTCGTCGGGACGGGGCGCTTTCAATTTTTTTTTTCTTATTTTTTTTATTTATTTTATTGTTTTTTAAACTGAAAAAAATAAAATTGATCACTTTTATTCCTATTACAAGGAATGTAAACATTAGTGTTGAGCAGAATATGCCATATTCGATTTTGCGATATATCGCGAATATATAGTCGAATATTCGAGATATATTCGCTAAATACGAATATTCGTGATATTTTTTCGAAATGAAATGATTGCGAAATTTCGCTATTGCGAATGCGAACGCGAATTGCGAATGCGAATGAAATTTCGAGAAATGCGGAAGGAGCACTCTGATTGGCTCAGAATATTCGTGATATTTTATAATACAAAATAATTGCGAAATTTCGAGAAATGCAGAAAGGAGCACTCTGATTGGCTCAGAATATTCGTGATATTTTATAATACAAAATAATTGCGAAATTTCGAGAAATGCGGAATGGAGCACTCTGATTGGCTCAGAATATTCGTGATATATTACAATACAAAATAATTGCGAATATTCGGCAAATGCGGAAGGAGCACTCTGATTGGCTCAGAATATTCGTGATATATTACAATACAAAATAATTGCGAATATTCGGCAAATGCGGAAGGAGCACTCTGATTGGCTCAGAATATTTGTGATATTTTATAATACAAAATAATTGCGAAATTTCGAGAAATGCGGAATGGAGCACTCTGATTGGCTCAGAATATTCGTGATATATTACAATACAAAATAATTGCGAATATTCGGCAAATGCGGAAGGAGCACTCTGATTGGCTCAGAATATTCGTGATATTTTATAATACAAAATAATTGCGAAATTTCGAGAAATGCGGAAAGGAGCACTCTGATTGGCTCAGAATATTCGTGATATTTTACAATACAATAAATTGCGAATATTCAGCAAATGCGGAAGGAGCACTCTGATTGGCTCAGAATATTCGTGATATATATGCAAACAATAAAAATAATTGCGAATATTCGGCAAATGCGGAAGGAGCACTCTGATTGGCAATATCAAAATAGCACAAAATTACAATATTTAATATGCTCATAATATCACAATTCAAAACAATACAAATAAAATAATTGCGAATATTCAGCAATAAATGCGCGAAGGAGCACTCTGATTGGCTCAGAATATTCGTGATATATTACAATATAAAATAATTGCGAATATTCGGCAAATGCGGAAGGAGCACTCTGATCAAATGGCTCAGAATATTCGTGATATATACAATACAAATACAAAATAATTGCGAATATTCGGCAAAATGCGGAAGGAGCACTCTGATTGGCTCAGAATATTCTTGATATTTTATCATAATTTCGCAAAAATGCGAATGAGAAATTGATTGCGGAATTTCGACAGTAACACTCTGAAATTGAATATATGTGTTATTTTAGCTAAAAACAATATTGCGAATTTCTCGAAAATAATCGCGCGATATCGCTATTGCCGAATAATCGCATTGCGATTTTTCGCCAATATAAAAGGATCGCTGCAGCTACTCGGCCCAAGGTCTCTAATCATACCAGCAATGCTTTTAGACGTCGATGGGGATCTCTAGGATGTGATCTGTTCTAAAAAAAAATTGAAAAAATACGAATATTCGAAATAGCGAATATTCACCGCGAAATTCGGAATATATCGCGAATACTAGAATATGCCATATTCGAGCCGAATATTCGCAATACGAATATTCGTGAGCAACACTAGTAAACATCCCTTGTAATAGAAAAAAGCATGACAGGTCCTCTTAAATATGAGATCAGGGGTCAAAAAGACATCACATCTCATATTTAGACTAAAATGCAAAAAAAAATGATTAAAATTTGAAACTGTAATTTTTTTTAAATACAAAAAAAAAAAATGTTTCTTTAAGACGCTGGGCGGGACTGACGTTTTGACGTCACTTCTGCCCAGCAGAGCCATGGGGACGGGTGGGGGACAAATTTCCCCTCACTCGCATCCCCACACAGCAGACGAACGGACCCGATCGCCTCCGACGCTACCGACGGCTCCGGTAAGCGGCGGAGGGCCCTTTCCCGCCTCCGATAACGGCGATCTCGCGGCGAGACCGTCGTTATATTTTACAGGACTGCTCACACTAAAAATGGATATCTCGGTTGTGGCAGCAGCTGCTGCCGTTACCGAGATATCCATCTTTAAAGTGTGGCCGTAAAAAGTCGTATAGCGGGTCTGGAAGTGGTTAATATTATAAAAATAAATACGATTTTTTTTTTTAAAGCGCCCCCCTCCCCGCGAGCTTGCGAAACAAAGAAAACGCATACGGAAGTCGCGCCCGCATATGAAAAGGGTGTTCAAATCACACATGTGAGGTATCGCCGCGATGGGTAGAGCGAGAGCAATAATTCTAGCACTAGTCCTCCTCTGTAACGCTAACCTGGTAACCGTAAAAAAAAAAAGTTTAAAGCGTCGCCTATGGAAATTTTTAGGTACCGCAGTTTGACGCCATTCCACGAGCGCGTGCGATTATAAAGCGTGACGTGCATGGTATCTATTTACTCGGCGCAACTTCATCTTTCAAAAAAAAAAATGGGCTGACTTTGCTTTTTCATTTTTTTTTTTTTTTCAATTCATGAAAGTTAATTTTTCCGAAAAAGTTGCGTTTAAAACACCGCCGCGCAAATACCCCGCGACATACAATTTCGCAACAAATGCCATTTTGTTCTCTAGATTCTCTGCTAAAAGAATATATATCATGTTTGGGGGGTTCTAGGTCATTTTCTATCAAAAAAAATACGAATTTTAACTTGTCATTAATAGGCATGAAAGGGTTAAGGGGCTCAAGAAATGTAAATAAAAGGTGAGATGAGGAAACCATCTCACCCCCAGGGGCCCGAACCGAGGCTGAACCCCTGTAGTGGACACATCCGAGGAAAGGGGCTAAGGGTAAACTCAGACCGCTTACAAGCCGCTTGGTGGACATACACAGGAATTTGTATTCTCCATGGATGATGGTTCAGCCGGTTGCCTAGCGAGGACACTCATACACGAGAAACCTCGCGTGTATCATCCATGCAGATGCATGTCAGCCTGTTGCCGAGCGCTCATACAAGATACCTTGTGTACATCCCTCCATGGAGAGATGTTCAGCTGAATATCCAAGCGAACATTGTCTCCATACCTCGTTCGTCCACGTAATACATAAAGAGGCTCTCCGTGGTATTTATACCCTGCGATATCTGTAAAAGTCCAACTTATGGAGAGTACGTTTTTTTTTTTTTGCACTTTTTATTGTTTCGCTGTCATTGCAGGCGAAATCTGCTAAACTATTACTAATTTAACTTCCCCCTCCCATAATTCACTTTTTTTATTATTTATTACTTGGAAAAATAAACATTCAAGGAATGAAAGTGTGTTTGTGAGATATGCAAATGTACAACAGACCAAGCAACGGGATTGGTTGAGGCAGACTCCTCCCCCCACGTGTTAAAATACGGCCCCGCCCCGCCTCTGTTTAAAGAGTAATTACAATGTACCGGGGACGCCCACAGGGGCGGGCTCGAGAGAGGCGGGGCGGGGAAAACAGGCGAGTCATATTAACCTTTCACTCGCCGAGATATATGGGACGATGGGAAACAGCAACAAGCTGTATAGGCAACCCGGGGGGATGGGCAGTCTGTATGTCATTGGGGGGCAGGCTGTATGTCATTGGGGGGTCAGTCTGTATGTCTTGGGGGGGCAGTCTGTATGTCATTGGGGGGCAGGTTGGGGGGGGTAGTCTGTATGTCATTGGGGGGGGCAGTCTGTATGTCATTGGGGGGCAGGTTGGGGGGGGCAGTCTGTATGTCATTGGGGGGGCAGGCTGTATGTCATTGGGGGGCAGGTTGGGGGGGGCAGTCTGTATGTCATTGGGGGGGCAGGTTGGGGGGGCAGTCTGTATGTCATTGGGGGACAGGTTGGGGGGGGGGGGGCAGTCTGTATGTCATTGGGGGGGGGCAGTCTGTATGTCATTGGGGGGCAGGTTGGGGGGGCAGGCTGTATGTCATTGGGGTCAGGTTGGGGGGGCAGTCTGTATGTCATTGGGGGGCAGGCTGTATGTCATTGGGGTCAGGTTGGGGGGGCAGTCTGTATGTCATTGGGGGGGGCAGGGGGGGGCAGGCTGTATGTCATTGGGGGCAGGTTGGGGGGGCAGTCTGTATGTCATTGGGGGGGCAGGCTGTATGTCATTGGGGGGGGCAGTCTGTATGTCGTTGGGGGGGCAGGCTGTATGTCATTGGGGGCAGGTTGGGGGGGGCAGTCTGTATGTCATTGGGGGGCAGGTTGGGGGGGCAGTCTGTATGTCATTGGGGGCAGGTTGGGGGGGCAGTCTGTATGTCATTGGGGGGCAGGTTGGGGGGGGCAGTCTGTATGTCATTGGGGGGCAGGTTTGGGGGGGCAGTCTGTATGTCATTGGGGGGGCAGGCTGTATGTCATTGGGGGCAGGTTGGGGGGGCAGGCTGTATGTCATTGGGGGGCAGGTTTGGGGGGGCAGTCTGTATGTCATTGGGGGGGCAGTCTGTATGTCATTAGGGGGCAGGTTGGGGGGGCAGTCTGTATGTCATTGGGGGGCAGGTTGGGGGGGCAGTCTGTATGTCATTGGGGGGAGGCAGTCTGTATGTCATTGGGGGGCAGGTTGGGGGGGCAGTCTGTATGTCATTGGGGGGCAGGTTGGGGGGGGCAGTCTGTATGTCACGGGGGGGGGGGGCAGGTTGACTGGAGTGAAGCCATCAGACAGTTCCATATCTGTGGTCTTGCTATCAGACAGATTTTTTTGTTGGATATACAACACTGGAAATGTAGATATAAGATAATATAATATATAAAATAATGATTACACAGAGATTGTTACACACACATCACCCCCCCCCCCCCCCTCTGTAATATTTACAATACGGTGTCATTTTACTGTGGGAAGGTACAGAGCCCCAAATATCAGCCCATTGGTTAGATAGGGACATTTTTTTTAATACTTCAAAATGGGTTTAAAAAAATTTCCCCCATTGGACCAATACGTTTACAATGCAGATGTGTCATACACCCCCCCCCCCCCTCTATCATATCTTACAATACGGTGTCATTTTACTGTGGAAATTTAACCACTTGCTTACTGGGGGCACATAAACCCCCTTCGTGCCCAGGCAAAATTTCAGCTTCCGGCACTGCGTCGCTTTAACTGACATTTGCGCGGTCGTGCGACGTGGCTCCCAAACAAAATTGACGTACTTTTTTCCCCACAAATAGAGCTTTCTTTTGGTGGTATTTGATCGCCCGTACGGTTTTTATTTTTTGCGTTATAAACAAAAAAATAGCAACAATTTAAAAATATATATATATTTTTTACTTGTTGCTTTAATAAATATCCCAATTTTTTTTTTTTTAAACTATTTTTTTTTCTCAGTTAAGGCCGATACGTATTCTTCTACGTATTTTTGTAAAAAAAAAATCACAATAAGTGACTGCTTTGCGAAAAAGTTATAGCGCCTACAAAATAGGGGACAGAATTATGATTTTTTTTACTAGTAATGGCGGCGATCTGCGATTTTTATTGAGACTGCGACATTACGGCGGACACATCGGAAACTTTTGACACATTTTTGGCACCATTCACATTTATACAGCGTTCAGTGCTATAAAAATGCACTAATTACTGTATAAATGTGACTGGCAGTGAAGGGGTTAACACCAGGGGGTGAGGAAGGGGTTAAATGTATTCCCTGGGTGTGTTCTAACTGTGTGGGGGGAGGGGGGTGACTGGGGGAGGTGACCGATGCTGTGTCCCTATGTACAAGGGAAACAGCATCTGTCTCCTCTCCCTGACAGGATGTGGAGCTTTGTGTTTACACACAGAGCTCCATGTCCCTGCTCTGTCACCACCGATCGCATGTACCTGACGGACACTCCTGATACTGGCGGAGATCACCTCCTGACACTGGACGGAGATCACCCCCTGACACTGGCGGAGGTCACCTCCTGACACTGGAGATCACCTCCTGACACTGGAGATCACCTCCTGACACTGGACTGGCGGGGGTCACCTCCTGACACTGGACGGAGATCACCCCCTGACACTGGAGATCACCTCCTGATACTGGTGGAGATCACCTCCTGAAAGTACTGAGATTTCACCTCTCTGATACTGGTGGAGATCTTCTCCTAAACACTGGCAGAGATCACCTCCTAAACACTGGCAGAGATCACCTCCTAAACACTGGCAGAGATCACCTCCTAAACACTGGCGGAGATCACGCCCTGACACTGGAGATCACGCCCTGACACTGGCGGAGATAACCTCCTGACACTGGCGGAGATCACCTCCTGACACTGGCAGGGGTCACCTCCTGACACTGGCGGAGATCACGCCCTGACACTGGAGATCACCTCCTGACACTGGCGGAGATCACCTCCTGACACCGGCGGAGGTCACCTCCTGACACTGGATGGAGATCACGCCCTGACACTGGAGATCACGCCCTGACACTGGCGGAGATAACCTCCTGACACTGGCGGAGATCACCTCCTGACACTGGCAGGGGTCACCTCCTGACACTGGCGGAGATCACGCCCTGACACTGGAGATCACCTCCTGACACTGGCGGAGATCACCTCCTGACACCGGCGGAGGTCACCTCCTGACACTGGCGGAGATCACGCCCTGACACTGGAGATCACGCCCTGACACTGGCGGAGATAACCTCCTGACACTGGCGGAGATCACCTCCTGACACTGGCAGGGGTCACCTCCTGACACTGGCGGAGATCACGCCCTGACACTGGAGATCACCTCCTGACACTGGCGGAGATCACCTCCTGACACCGGCGGAGGTCACCTCCTGACACTGGATGGAGATCACGCCCTGACACTGGTGGAGATCACCTCCTGACACTGGCGGGGGTCACCTCCTGACACTGGTGGAGATCACCTCCTGACACTGGCGGGGGTCACCTCCTGACACTGGTGGAGATCACCTCCTGACACTGGAGATCACCTCCTGACACTGGCGGGGGTCACCTCCTGACACCGGCAGAGGTCACCTCCTGACACTGGCGGAGATCACGCCCTGACACTGGAGATCACCCCCTGACACTGGCGGAGATCACCTCCTGACACTGGAGATCACCTCCTGACACCGGCGGGGGTCACCTCCTGACACCAGCGGAGGTCACCTCCTGACACTGGCGGAGATCACCTCCTAAACACTGGCGGAGATCACCTCCTGACACTGGAGATCTCCCCCTGACACTGGCGGAGATCACCCCCTGACACTGGCGGAGATCACCTCCTGACACTGGAGATCACCTCCTTTTTTTTTTTTTTTTTTTTGAAAAGCCTATGGCGTGTGAAACACACTCAAAAACTCCACCCGGTGCAGAAAAAATGTGCACACACATAAAGAGTGTTCACAAAAACGTGCAGACGGGTGCAACGTCAAGTGGTCCTTCTGTGCGGAAGGGACCCAAACCCTGATCCCCCGGGGCGTTAGGCTCCAGACGGGGACTGAGTTACTATGGCCCGAGCAGCCGAAGCCGACTCGGACCCAACTTCCCTGGAGGGACTGCCGAAACAGAACCCTCCAAGTACTAGGTGGGACTCCCCCGAAGGGAGACCCCATGAGAGCAGGTGAACTAAGCCAAAAGGCCATGTCCACCCACTCCCAAGACGTTCAGGGCTGGCCCGAGGACCGGCACCCTACTAATCACACAGTGAACAAAACGTGCACAAACAAAAAAAGACAGAAACGTGACAAACATAGGCAATAAATTAAATAAAGTGGGGGAAAGGGATAGTGAAGAGGAGAGTGAAAGAAGTGGTCATTGTGATTAACAATGACCAGGCCCTCCGGCCAGGAATAAAAAATTCCTCCGGTCCTGGCCAAAAGGCCCGGCCCAGGAGGCAGGTGCTAAAAAAGCGTGAGCTGGTGCAGTGACCATGGTGTCGTTAAATCAAAGTGACCCAAACTCACAGTGATTCTCAGACACCCCTGGACTGCCACTCCAGGGGCACATGCACCATAGGCTTTTCTGTTCCAAATCTAACCCCCCGACCGGCCAGTGCAGCCCTCCACCCCTGCCAGAAAGAGAGCCCTTCCAGGTTTTCTTGGTAAGAAGCTGCCCCCATCTAGCAGCCTCCACCAATACTAACCCTTCCAGACTCCCTGTCAACCCAGCAGGATTTGCATGGTCCTACCCCGTCTTTCCATCAGGGCAGTTCCAGCTCCTCCTACCAGATCTCTGACAGGGACAGCACTTGCACCAGCCAGCCAGAAGGCCAGACTAGAACCCGGCAAAAAGACCAGACCAGGCACAGCCACCCATCCTCACCAGAAGCACCCTTCCAGGTGGCTCAGACGCAACCATTGGCCGGCCCCCAGTATCTGTCGGGCAGCACGGCATAGTCCCTGCTGAAACCACCCTTCCAGGTGCAATGACGCTATTGGATTGCATCCACCCTCCACAAATAGGAGGTGCTTCAGCGCTCCTCTAGCAACTGACGAGAACGGATACCACACCTGATCTTAGCCAAAAGGCCGAGCAGTGGCAGGGATGACACCACGATCAGCTCAGCCAGAGTGCAATGGCTGAGCCTCGCCCTGGGAGAACCACCTTCATGATCATGGTGTCTCCCCTGCCAGGTAAGTATCACGCCCTAACACTGGTGGCGATCACCTCCTGACACTGGCGGGGGTCACCTCCTGACACTGGCGGAGATCACCCCCTGACACTGGCGGAGATCACCCCCTGACACTGGCGGAGATCACCTCCTGACACTGGCGGAGATCACCTCCTGACACTGGAGATCACCTCCTGACACTGGAGATCACCCCCTGACACTGGCGGAGATCACCCCCTGACACTGGCGGAGATCACCTCCTGACACTGGCGGAGATCACCTCCTGACACTAGAGATCACCTCCTGACACTGGTGAAGATCACCTCCTGACACTGGAGATCACCTCCTGACACTGGCGGAGATCACCTCCTGACACTGGACTGGCGGGGGTCACCTCCTGACACTGGACGGAGATCACCCCCTGACACTGGAGATCACCTCCTGATACTGGTGGAGATCACCTCCTGAAAGTACTGAGATTTCACCTCTCTGATACTGGTGGAGATCTTCTCCTAAACACTGGCAGAGATCACCTCCTAAACACTGGCGGAGATCACGCCCTGACACTGGAGATCACGCCCTGACACTGGCGGAGATCACCTCCTGACACTGGAGATCACCTCCTGACACTGGCGGAGATCACCTCCTGACACTGGCGGGGGTCACCTCCTGACACTGGTGGAGATCACGCCCTGACACTGGAGATCACCCCCTGACACTGGCGGAGATCACCTCCTGACACTGGAGATCACCTCCTGACACTGGTGGAGATCACCTCCTGACACTGGCGGAGATCACCTCCTGACACTGGCGGGGGTCACCTCCTGACACTGGCGGAGATCACCTCCTGACACTGGCGGGGGTCACCTCCTGACACCGGCAGAGGTCACCTCCTGACACTGGCGGAGATCACGCCCTGACACTGGAGATCACCCCCTGACACTGGCGGAGATCACCTCCTGACACTGGAGATCACCTCCTGACACTGGCGGAGATCACCTCCTGACACTGGAGATCACCTCCTGACACCGGCGGGGGTCACCTCCTGACACCGGCGGAGGTCACCTCCTGACACTGGCGGAGATCACCTCCTAAACACTGGCGGAGATCACCCCCTGACACTGGCGGAGATCACCTCCTGACACTGGAGATCACCTCCTGACACTGGCGGAGATCACCTCCTGACACTGGCGGGGGTCACCTCCTGACACCGGCGGAGGTCACCTCCTGACACCGGCGGAGATCACCTCCTGACACCGGCGGAGGTCACCTCCTGACACTGGACGGAGATCACCCCCTGACACTGGCGGAGATCACCCTCTGACACTGGCGGAGGTCACCCCCTGACACTGGCGGAGATCACCTCCTGACACTGGAGATCACCTCCTGACACTGGCGGAGATCACCTCCTGACACTGGATGGAGATCACGCCCTGACACTGGTGGAGATCACCTCCTGACACTGGCGGGGGTCACCTCCTGACACTGGTGGAGATCACCTCCTGACACTGGTGGAGATCACCTCCTGACACTGGCGGGGGTCACCTCCTGACACTGGCGGGGGTCACCTCCTGACACTGGCGGAGATCACGCCCTGACACTGGAGATCACCCCCTGACACTGGCGGAGATCACCTCCTGACACTGGAGATCACCTCCTGACACTGGCGGGGGTCACCTCCTGACACCGGCGGAGGTCACCTCCTGACACCGGCGGAGATCACCTCCTGACACCGGCGGAGGTCACCCCCTGACACTGGCGGAGATCACCCTCTGACACTGGCGGAGGTCACCCCCTGACACTGGCGGAGATCACCTCCTGACACTGGAGATCACCTCCTGACACTGGCGGAGATCACCTCCTGACACTGGATGGAGATCACGCCCTGACACTGGTGGAGATCACCTCCTGACACTGGCGGGGGTCACCTCCTGACACTGGTGGAGATCACCTCCTGACACTGGCGGGGGTCACCTCCTGACACTGGCGGGGGTCACCTCCTGACACTGGCGGAGATCACGCCCTGACACTGGAGATCACCCCCTGACACTGGCGGAGATCACCTCCTGACACTGGAGATCACCTCCTGACACTGGCGGAGATCACCTCCTGACACTGGAGATCACCTCCTGACACTGGCGGAGATCACCTCCTGACACTGGAGATCACCTCCTGACACTGGAGATCACCTCCTGACACCGGCGGAGGTCACCTCCTGACACTGGCGGAGATCACCTCCTAAACACTGGCGGAGATCACCCCCTGACACTGGCGGAGATCACCTCCTGACACTGGAGATCACCTCCTGACACTGGCGGAGATCACCTCCTGACACTGGCGGGGGTCACCTCCTGACACCGGCGGAGATCACCTCCTGACACCGGCGGAGGTCACCTCCTGACACTGGACAGAGATCACGCCCTGACACTTTTTTTTTTAAGCCTATGGCGTGTGAAACACACTCAAAAACTCCACCCGGTGCAGAAAAAATGTGCACACACATAAAGAGTGTTCACAAAAACGTGCAGACGGGTGCAACGTAAAGTGGTCCATCTGTGCAGAAGGGACCCAAACCCTGATCCCCCGGGGCGTTAGGCTCCAGACGGGGACTGAGGTACTATGGTCCGAGCAACCGAAGCCGACTCGGACCCAACTTCCCTGGAGAGACTGCCGAAACAGAACCCTCCAAGTACTAAGTGGGACTCCCCCGAAGGGAGACCCCATGAGAGCAGGTGAACTAAGCCAAAAGGCCATGTCCACCCACTCCCAAGACGTTCAGGGCTGGCCCGAGGACCGGCACCCTACTAATCACACTGTGTACAAAACGTGCACAACAAAAAAAGACAAAAAGGTGACAAACATAGGCTAATAAATTAAATAAAGTGGGGGAAAGGGATAGTGAAGAGGAGAGTGAAGAAGTGGTCATTGTGATCAACAATGACCAGGCCCTCCGGCCAGGAATAAAAAATTCCTCCGGTCCTGGCCAAAAGGCCCGGCCCAGGAGGCAGGTGCTAAAAAAAAGCGTGTAGCTGGTGCAGTGACCGTGGTGTCGTTAAATCAAAGTGACCCTCACTCACAGTGATTCTCAGACACCCCTGGACTGCCACTCCAGGGGCACATGCACCATAGGCTTTTCTGTTCCAAATCTAACCCCCCGACTGGCCAGTGCAGCCCTCCACCCCTGCCAGAAAGAGAGCCCTTCCAGGTTTTCTTGGGAAGAAGCTGCCCTCACCTAGCAGCCTCCACCAATACTAACCCTTCCAGACTCCCTGTCAACCCAGCAGGATTTGCATGGTCCTACCCCGTCTTTCCATCAGGGCAGTTCCAGCTCCTCCTACCAGATCTCCGACAGGGACAGCACTTGCACCAGCCAGCCAGAAGGCCAGACTAGAACCCGGCAAAAAGACCAGACCAGGCACAGCCACCCATCCTCACCAGAAGCACCCTTCCAGGTGGCTCAGACGCAACCATTGGCCGGCCCCCAGTATCTGTCGGGCAGCGCGGCATAGTCCCTGCTGAAACCACCCTTCCAGGTGCAATGACGCTATTGGATTGCATCCACCCTCCACAAATAGGAGGTGCTTCAGCGCTCCTCTAGCAACTGACGAGAACGGATACCACACCTGATCTTAGCCAAAAGGCCGAGCAGTGGCAGGGATGACACCACGATCAGCTCAGCCAGAGTGCAATGGCCGAGCCTCGCCCTGGGAGAACCACCTTCATGATCATGGTGTCTCCCCTGCCAGGTAAGTATCACGCCCTAACACTGGTGGAGATCACCTCCTGACACTGGCGGAGATCACCTCCTGACACTGGCGGAGATCACCCCCTGACACTGGCGGAGATCACCTCCTGACACTGGCGGAGATCACCTCCTGACACTGGAGATCACCTCCTGACACTGGTGGAGATTACCTCCTAACACTGGAGATCACCTCCTGACACTGGCGGAGATCACCTCCTGACACTGGACGGAGATCACCCCCTGACACTGGCGGAGGTCACCTCCTGACACTGGAGATCACCTCCTGATACTGGTGGAGATCACCTCCTGAAAGTACTGAGATTTCACCTCTCTGATACTGGTGGAGATCTTCTCCTAAACACTGGCAGAGATCACCTCCTAAACACTGGCGGAGATCACGCCCTGACACTGGAGATCACCCCCTGACACTGGCGGAGATCACCTCCTGACACTGGAGATCACCTCCTGACACTGGCGGAGATCACCTCCTGACACTGGAGATCACCCCCTGACACTGGCGGAGATCACCTCCTGACACTGGCGGAGATCACCTCCTGACACTGGAGATCACCTCCTGACACTGGCGGAGGTCACCTCCTGACACTGGACGGAGATCACGCCCTGACACTGGTGGAGATCACCTCCTGACACTGGCGGGGGTCACCTCCTGACACTGGCGGAGATCACCTCCTGACACTGGCGGGGGTCACCTCCTGACACCGGCAGAGGTCACCTCCTGACACTGGCGGAGATCACGCCCTGACACTGGAGATCACCCCCTGACACTGGCGGAGATCACCTCCTGACACTGGAGATCACCTCCTGACACCGGCGGGGGTCACCTCCTGACACTGGAGATCACCTCCTGAAAGTACTGAGATTTCACCTCTCTGATACTGGTGGAGATCTTCTCCTAAACACTGGCAGAGATCACCTCCTAAACACTGGCGGAGATCACGCCCTGACACTGGAGATCACGCCCTGACACTGGAGATCACGCCCTGACACTGACACTGGAGATCACGCCCTGACACTGGCGGAGATAACCTCCTGACACTGGAGATCACCTCCTGACACTGGAGATCACCTCCTGACACTGGCGGAGATCACCTCCTGACACTGGCGGGGGTCACCTCCTGACACTTTTTTTTTTTTTTTTTGAAAAGCCTGTGGCGTGCAAAACACAACCCAAAAACTTCACCCGGTGCAGGAAAAAATGTGCACACACATAAAGAGTGAAACACAAAAAACTGCAATGGGTGCCATCGTCAATTGGTCCTCCGCAAAGGACCCAGCTCTGATCCCCCGGGGCGTTAGGCTCCAGACAGGGAAAAGAGTTATTGGAGTCCAAGCAGCCGAAACCACTAGGACCCCACTATGGCCCATGCAGCCGAAGCCACATGGCCAAACATCCTCGGAGGGACTGCCGAGACAGAACCCTCCTCGGTGAGGCTCCCCCGAAGGGAGACCCCATGAGAGCAGGTGAACTAAGCCAGAAGGCCATGTCCACCTACTCCCAAGACTTTCAGAGCCAGCCCGAGGACCAGCACCCTACTCGCCACACATACCGTGCTCCAACCAAAAAAAGTGACAAACAAGACAAACAGGGGGTAACATAAAAAGAAAGTGGGGGAAAAGGAAGGTGGGAATGGTGAGTGGAAAGTGGCCATTGTGCAATACGATGGCCGGCCCTCCGGCCAGGAACAAAAATTCCTCTGACACCTCCTGACACTGGCGGAGATCACGCCCTGACACTGGAGATCACGCCCTGACACTGGCGGAGATCACCTCCTGACACTGGCGGAGATCACCTCCTGATACTGGCGGAGATCACCTCCTGACACTTTTTTTTTTTTTTTTTGAAAAGCCTATGGCGTGTGAAACACACTCAAAAACTCCACCCGGTGCAGAAAAAATGTGCACACACATAAAGAGTGTTCACAAAAACGTGCAGACGGGTGCAACGTCAAGTGGTCCTTCTGTGCAGAAGGGACCCAAACCCTGATCCCCGGGGGCGTTAGGCTCCAGACGGGGACTGAGTTACTGTGGTCCGAGCAACCGAAGCCGACTCGGACCCAACTTCCCTGGAGAGACTGCCGAAACAGAACCCTCCAAGTACTAGGTGGGACTCCCCCGAAGGGAGACCCCATGAGAGCAGGTGAACTAAGCCAAAAGGCCATGTCCACCCACTCCCAAGACGTTCAGGGCTGGCCCGAGGACCGGCACCCTACTAATCACACTGTGTACAAAACGTGCACAACAAAAAAAGACAAAAAGGTGACAAACATAGGCTAATAAATTAAATAAAGTGGGGGGAAAGGGATAGTGAAGAGGAGAGTGAAGAAGTGGTCATTGTGATCAACAATGACCAGGCCCTCCGGCCAGGAATAAAAAATTCCTCCGGTCCTGGCCAAAAGGCCCAGCCCAGGAGGCAGGTGCTAAAAAAGCGTGTAGCTGGTGCAGTGACCATGGTGTCGTTAAATCAAAGTGACCCAAACTCACAGTGATTCTCAGACACCCCTGGACTGCCACTCCAGGGGCACATGCACCATAGGCTTTTCTGTTCCAAATATAACCCCCCGACTGGCCAGTGCAGCCCTCCACCCCTGCCAGAAAGAGAGCCCTTCCAGGTTTTCTTGGAAAGAAGCTGCCCCCATCTAGCAGCCTCCACCAATACTAACCCTTCCAGACTCCCTGTCAACCCAGCAGGATTTGCATGGTCCTACCCCGTCTTTCCATCAGGGCAGTTCCAGCTCCTCCTACCAGATCTCTGACAGGGACAGCACTTGCACCAGCCAGCCAGAAGGCCAGACTAGAACCCGGCAAAAAGACCAGACCAGGCGCAGCCACCCATCCTCACCAGAAGCACCCTTCCAGGTGGCTCAGACGCAACCATTGGCCGGCCCCCAGTATCTGTCGGGCAGCACGGCATAGTCCCTGCTGAAACCACCCTTCCAGGTGCAATGACGCTATTGGATTGCATCCACCCTCCTGACACTGGAGATCACCTCCTGACACCGGCGGAGGTCACCTCCTGACACTGGCGGAGATCACCTCCTGACACTTTTTTTTTGAAAAGCCTATGGCGTGTGAAACACACTCAAAAACTCCACCCGGTGCAGAAAAAATGTGCACACACATAAAGAGTGTTCACAAAAACGTGCAGACGGGTGCAACGTCAAGTGGTCCTTCTGTGCAGAAGGGACCCAAACCCTGATCCCCCTCCTGACACTGGAGATCACCTCCTGACACTGGTGGAGATTACCTCCTAACACTGGAGATCACCTCCTGACACTGGTGGAGATCACCTACTGACACTGGAGATCACCTACTGATACTGGCGGAGATCACCTACTGACACTGGTGGAGATCACCTCCTGACACTGGTGGAGATCACCTTCTGATACTGGCGGAGATCACCTCCTGATACTGGCGGAGATCACCTACTGAAAGTACTGAGATTTAACCTCTCTGATAAAGGTGTGGGTCCATTTTTCTGTCCCTCTCCCCCGATCAAAATCATAGAAAAAATATTCATCGGCCCAGAATAGATTTTTGCTCCCGTCCGCTGTTCTCTGATGTCATAGAAGGTCAAACAAACAAGGTGCCGGGAATGAGGGGTAGAGGACTTCTAGTTAAACAACCTTTGCTACATTGTCACGTCTATTGTGGCAGCCATATCTGAGATCTGAGATCCCACTAATGTTCCTCACTAATCATATAATCTCTTCCTGTGCGGACCAGGATGAGGGGATCATAGGAGATTAGAGGTGACGCCACGGGTGAGCCCTGTACAGCCCCTCCCCCACCACCATTACATGTCTCTCTACCTCTAGGCACAGGTAAGAGGTTCTTCATATTCCCCTTACAAATCATCTGGCCAAATCAATCATGTCATATATCAAATGTTCTGTGCCCATTATGAGGGGTTCCCATCATCCCTGCCCTGAGTTCCTAGCTCTGCACACCTGCTGTGCCCATTTATGAGGGGTTCTCATCCTCTCTGCACTGAACTCCCAGGTCTGTACACCTGTTAAGCCTATTATAAAGGGGTTCCCACCATCCCCGTGCTGAGTTCCCAGGTCTGTACTCCTGTTATGCCAATTTCGGGGTTCTTACCATCCCTGCACCTGGCATTGCCATTAAATGGGGTTCCCACCATTCCTGCACTGAGCTCCCAGGTCTGTACTCCTGTTATGCCAATTATGAGGAGTTCCCACCATCCCCGTGCTGAGTTCCCAGGTCTGTTCACTTGCTATGTCTATTTTGAGGGGTTTCCACCAACCCTGCACTGTGTTCCAGAGTTTGCCTATCTACTGTGCCCATTATGACGGGTTCCCACCGCCCTGTGCCGATTTTCTGGGTCCCTGCTATGACCACTATGAGGGGTTTCCACCATCCCTCTGCTGTGTGTAGCGCTCACCCCCGAAGGAGCCGCTGGTTGTTGTTTGGGATCGGCGTATTAAGTTACCATGTAGTGTGTCTAGGGGTAGTAGCAGTGAGTAGTAGCAGTGAGCGAATGTCCAGTCACCAAATGGATTTTCAAATGCTTTATTCCAGGGCCCAACAACATCCAACATCAACAGGGGATAGGAAAGGTTGATGAAGCAATAGAGAACAGTGTGGTATCGGGCCTGGATAAGAAGTAGAGCAATCCTGCTCTCAGTAGTAGTAGATACAGTTCGTCGCCACTCTAGCCAGAGTGGGTGAAGTGCCTCCGGACAGACCCTTGTTATAAGCCTGGCAGCCAAAGTGTCACTTTTAAGTTGCTGGGAGGAACAGGTCTCTATTACAGACCTGGCTCCGGCCTCTGCCACAGGCTTAGTACTTAAACACTCAAGAGTACAATTCGGATTGGGCAAATCCTCCCAGTAATGCAATGAAAGGGGTCACCGCTTGACAGCTGACATGTATCTGTCAATTCCGGTAACCAGATCCCAGATGGTTTGTTCAAACCCTTTTGGATAACCTGCCTCCGGGTTCTCTTTAAGCCGATCTTCCACCGAACGGCACACAGCCTGGGATCTTCTCAGTAAGGTTGGAGACCCAGTAAGTCACTGGGGCCCCTATCATCATCTGGATGGGTCTCCATGGAGCAGGCATGCTGGGGAAAAGTGGCTGTCAGAACCACTCTAGTGCCAACTGTCGCCCAGGGGTGGGATCGCACCCCTTGATCGCAGACTGACCTATAGGACAGTTCTAAATAGGAGCAGCCTGCAATTTAACAAATTATGAATGGGAGCAAAATAACTCTTCCATTCACCCACTAACTTTAGCGTAGTGCCCGTACTGAAAGTAAGGGGGCGCTACATGTGTTTCCGGGTCTGTACAGCTGCTGTGCGCATTATGTGGGGTTCACACTATCCCTGCGCTCAGTTCCCAGGTCTACACACCTGTTTTGCCCATTATGAGGAGTTCCCACCATTCCTGTGCTGAGTTCCCTAGTAAACTATGCCACTGTCAGATTTTTTTGGACCCAGCTGCTGCAGAGCCAAACATTCCCTATTTTGCTCAGGATGGCCTCCGATCGGGAAATTCGCGATTGTCCCGGGAAAATCGGGACTGTTGGCAACTATGCATTTTATGTCACTTTTACAGCATTCAAGGAAAATATGAAGTCAGCAGCTTACTCCTCCTATAATAGTAATATCAACTTTGAGGCCGCGTACACACGATCGGTCAAAACCAATGAAAACAGACTGAAGTTCCGTTTCATCGGTCCAAACCGATCGTGTGTGGGCACCATCGGTCATTTCTCCTTCGGTCAAAAAAAAGAGAACTTGCTTTAGAATGCCTTTGTAGGTGGTAAGCATGAGAGTGTCTTTGTAGGTGGTGAGCATGAGAGTGCCTACGTAGGTGATGAGCATGAGAGAGTGCCTTCATTGGTGGTGATGGTGAGCATGGGAGAGCGCCTTCATAGGTGGTGAGCATGAGAGTGCCTTTGTAGGTGGTGAGCAAGAGAGTGCCTTTGTAGGTGGTGAGCATGAGAGTGCCTTTGTAGGTGGTAAGCATGAGAGTGCCTTCGTAGGTGGTAAGCATAGGAGTGCCTTCGTAGGTGGTGAGCATGAGAGTGCATTCGTAGGTGGTAAGCATAGAAGTGCCTTCGTAGGTGGTGAGCATGAGAGGGCCTTCGTTGGTGGTGAGCATTGGAGAGTGCCTTCGTTGGTGGTGAGCATGAGAGGGCCTTCGTTGGTGGTGAGCATGGGAGAGTGCCTTTGTTGGTGGTGAGCATGGGAGAGCATCTTCATAGGTGGTGAGCATGGGAGAGTGCCTTTGTTGGTGGTGAGCATGGGGAAGAGCTGCTTTATTGGTGGTGAGCATGGGAAGAATTGCTTCACAGATGATGAGCATGGGGAAGAGCTGCTTCACAGGTGGTGAGCATGGGGAAGAGCTGCTTCATAGGTTGTAGAGCATGAGGAAGATTTTTTATCATAGGTGGTGAGCATGGGAAGAACTGCTTTGTAGGTGGTGAGCATGAGAGCACCTTCGTAGGTGGTGAGCATGAGAGCGCCTTCGTAGGTGGTGAGCATGAGAGCGCCTTCGTAGGTGTTGAGCATGGGAGAGTGCCTTCATTGGTGGTGAGCATGGGAGAGCGCCTTCATAGATGGTGAGCATGAGAATGCCTTTGTAGGTGGTGAGCATGAGAGTGCCTTCGTAGGTGGTGAGCATGGGAGAGTGCCTTCATTGGTGGTGAGCATGGGAGAGTGCCTTCATGGGTGGTGAGCATGAGAGTGCCTTCGTAGGTGGTGAGCATGGGAGAGTGCCTTCATTGGTGGTGAGCATGGGAGAGTGCCTTCATGGGTGGTGAGCATGAGAGTGCCTTCGTAGGTGGTGAGCATGGGAGAGTGCCTTCATTGTTGGTGAGCATGGGAGAGTGCCTTCATTGGTGGTGAGCATGGGAGAGTGCCTTCATGGGTGGTGAGCATGAGAGTGCCTTCGTAGGTGGTGAGCATGGGAGAGTGCCTTCATTGGTGGTGAGCATGGGAGAGTGCCTTCATGGGTGGTGAGCATGAGAGTGCCTTTGTAGGTGGTGAGCATGAGAGTGCCTTCGTAGGTGGTAAGCATGAGAGTGCCTTCATTGGTGGTGAGCATGGGAGAGTGCCTTTGTTGGTGGTGAGCATGGAGAAGAGCTGCTTTATTGGTGGTGAGCATGGGAAGAACTGCTTCATAGGTGGTGAGCATGAGAAAAGCTGCTTCATAGGTGGTGAGCATGGAAAGAACTACTTCATAGGTGGTGAGCATGGGAAAGAGCCGCTTTGTAGATAGTGTGCACAGGGAAAGTTACTTCATAGATGGTAGCATAGGGAAGAGCTGCTTCATAGGTGGTGAGCATGAGGAAAGCTGCTTCATAGGTGGTGAGCATGGGGAAGAGCTTTTTCATAGGTGGTGAGCATGAGAAGAACTGCTTCATAGGTGGTGAGCATAGGGAGAACTGCTTCATAGGTGGTGAGCATGAGGAAAGCTGCTTCATAGGTGGTGAGCATAGGGAGAACTGCTTCATAGGTGGTGAGCATGAGAAGAACTGCTTCATAGGTGGTGAGCATGAGAAGAACTGCTTCATAGGTGGTGAGCATAGGGAGAACTGCTTCATAGGTGGTGAGCATGAGAAGAACTGCTTCATAGGTGGTGAGCATGGGAAAGAGCCGCTTTGTAGATAGTGAGCACAGGGAAAGTTACTTCATAGATGGTAGCATAGGGAAGAACTGCTTCATAGGTGGTGAGCATGGGGAGAACTGCTCCATAGATGGTGGGCATTGGAAGAAGTGCTTCATAGGTGCGGCTGTATGGCTGGCTTATTTTTAAATGGTGAAAATCGAAGAGAGTTGCTTCACAGCTAAGGGTATCTGACAGGGTCACTTCATAGATGGTGGGCATTTGGCAGGGTTGCTTCATTGGTGGGGGCACCTGGCAGAGTAATTTTATAGGTAGGGCATCTGACTGGATACTTTTATTGGTGGGGAGCATCTGGTAGAGTATAAAGACCTGGTAGCATGGCAGTAATGGGTTTGACTCATCATCCACTGTATAGACCAGGCCCTGGTAAGGGCAGGACAAAGCTGGGCAACTATAGACCGTCTCAGTACAAAGGTCACCTCCTAATTTAAAAAAAAAACATTGTAAACCCCGAAAAATACTTTATTTTACTAAGGCAAAAAATATGATTAATTCCAAAGCTGAGCCCTGATTGGATGGGTACCTTGGGTGGGCACACAGGACACCATCCTGTGGGAGTGGTCTATAGCAAAGTCCTGACTAGGTGGGTACACTGGGTGGGCACATAGTACACCATCCTGGGGGATCACCTATAGCAGAGCCCTGCTTTGATGGGTACATTGGATGTGCACCAGACACAATCCTGTGGGCGTCACCCATAGCAGAGCCTCCCTTAGGTGGGTACACTGGGTGGGCACATCGGACACCATCATAGGGGATCACCTTTAGCAGAGCGCTGCCTGGGCATGTACCTTTGGTAGGAACACTGGTTACCAATAGCAGAGCCCTGCCTGAGGGTGGAACGCTGTGTGGACACACTGGACACCATTCTGTGGGATCACCTATAGCAGAGCCCTGCTTGGATGAGTATATTAGGTGGGTACACTGGACACAATGCTGTGGATGTAACCCATCATAGAGTCCCGCCCAGGTGGGCTGGGTACACTGAGTGGGCACATTGGACACTATCCTGTGGGAACCAATCACCCATAGTAGAGTGGGCACACTGGACACTAGCCTCTGGGGGTCACCTACAGCAGAGCCCTGACTGGGCGCATACACTGGGTGGGCACATTGAACCCCATCATGGGAGCTCACCTTTAGCAGAGTCCTGCCTGGGTAGACACATTTAGGGGGCAAATTGGACACCATTCTGTGGAGGTCACCATATCAGATCCCTGCCTGGGGGTGGAACACTGAGTGGGCACATTGGACACTGTCACAGGAATCACCTTTAGCAAAGACCTGCCTGGGCAGGTACCTTTGGTGGGCACACTGGTCACCATCCTGTGGAGGTCACCTATATTAGAGCCCTGCCTGGGGTGGAACACTGGGTGGACACACTGGACACCATTCTGTCACTCATTGCAGAGCCCTGCTTGGGCAATACACTGGGAGGCATATTGGACACCTACCTGGGGGATCACTTATAGCAGAGCCCTGCTTGGATGAGTACATTAGGTGGGCACATTGGACACAATCCTGTGGAAATCACCAAAAGCAGAGACCTGTCTGGGTGGGCACACTGCAAATCATCTTTTAGGGGTCGCCCATCTCAGAGCCCTGCCTGGGCATACTGGACGCCATCCTGTGGATGTTACCCAGAGCAGAGCACTGCTTGGATGGAAACACTGGGTGGGCACACTGGACAACATCCTGTGGAGCAAGGAAGCATTGCACTAGATGCTTCTGTCTATGATTCTGCTAGAGATGATCTTCCAACATGGTGACTAATCCCTCAAAGACAGGAAGTGAGGCAGAATGTATCTTATAGGACCTTGGATAGCACTGTAAGGCCTCGTACACACTATCGGACATATCCGATGAAAACGGTCCGCGGACCATTTCCATCGGATATGTCCGATCTGGAGTTTGATCCGATGGCGTGTACACACCATCGGATCAAATTCCCCGCCGCCGGACGGCGCGGTGACGTGGCGGTGACGTTGACGCCGCCACGACACCGCCACGTCACCGCACCAGGAAGTAAAACACTTCCGCGCATGCGCCGAATCCATTCGGCAGCGGCGCGGCGGCGGTGGGGGCCGACATGTCTGCTGGTAAGTGTACTAACCAGCAGACATGTCGGGCGGACAGATTCCCACCGGATAGATTTCAAAGCATGCTTTGAAATCTGTCGGGTGGAGAAATCTGTCCGCTAGCCCATACACACGAGCGGAGATGTCTGCTGAAACGGTCCATCGGACCGTTTTCAGCGGACATATCCCCTCGTGTGTACGAGGCCTAAGACTACGAAGGATGGTGGGAACCCCTCATAATGGGCACAGCAAGTGTACAAATCCAGGCTACTAACCACAGCTATTTCACCAATAGAGTCCTTAGAATATTGGGCCAGATTCAGGAACAGTTAGGCTGGCGGATCCAGTGATCCGCCAGCCTAACTGTGACTTTAAGCCGGCGTTTCTGTTTTCTGTAACCAGAAAACAAGAAACGCTGGGTTGAAGCTCCGATGCGAGCAGCGTAACTGAGTTTCGCCATCGCATCGTTACTTCAACTTAAAAATGGCGCCGGGGGCGTTCCCGCCGATTTCCGCTCAAAAAATATGTTAATGAGCGGAAATCGGCAGTTCACGATCGCATTCCGGCGCGACGCTATGACGGTACGACGTTTCCGGACGGGATACGCGGCGCATAGATATACCTACATGGGGTTGGAGTATCCTATGTTAGGTATAGGCGTCGTCATCGCGTCGGGAAAAAAAAATCACGTCGCTTGCGTAAAAAGTTCATGAATGGGAATGTGACGTCATTGACGTTCATTCACAGAATTTGGAGCATGCGCACGGGGATGTTTGGACACTCGACGCATGCGCAGTACGTTGGCGGCGGGATCGCGCTTAGTTAGAATACTACACGCCCCGTACAATTTGAATTCCGCCGGCTCATTTGCGATGCGCTGCCGCAACTTTAGGAGCAAGTGCTTCGTGAATGACAGCACTTGCTCCTAAAATTTCTGCAGCGTAACGCAAATGAGAAGCGTTACTCTGGAGCAAAGATGCTCCCATCTACCTGAATCTGGCCCATAGAGTTTAAATTAATCCATTTAACACGGAGGCCCTGTGACAGCCCTGCTCAACCTGGTATTAGAGGTTATAGGTAAATCCAATAGATCTCTTTGTCTTTGCATGTGCCGAACACTGATACAGTCTAGGCTTGTCCCATGAAACCGCTTCACAATGGCAAATTGGGTACAAGGGTCCAGGCCATGTTTCACCCTGCCCCCGGGTCTAATCTGTGGGTAACCTGGGGTGACCAGACATCCTCGGTTTCATAGGACAGTCCCTGGATTGAGGGACACTGTCCCTGGATTTGTCCCGCAGATTGCAGTGGAATGGAGGGGGGCATCTGGTACTCTTGCCCCGGGTGCAACATTTTGGGGGGTGCAAAATCATTACTGTGCCCCCCCCAAGTGTGCTATGTTGCCCCCTTTAGTCCAGCCTGTCCCTGTGTGTGTGAGAACAGTGGAGGGGAAGGGTGGTGCAGAGCGTACGGCGGCTATTGGAGATAGATTATCATGGATGCCATGGAGAGGTGAGCAAAATCAACTGATCTACACTGTTCATGTATGGGGGAGGGGGGTTTGAGTAGTGCAGGGAATCAGGTAGGTCAATGTAGTGGTCAGTATAGAACTCAGGTAGGTCAGTGTAGTGGTCAGGGTAGAAATCAGGTAAGTCAGTGTAGTGATCAGTATAGGAATCAGGTAGTTTAGTGTCGTGGTGTCATGTGATCATCATGGCAATACTCCGCACCGTGACTAGATAGTGGCACTATTGTGACTGACACGGTGAAGAGGATAACAGCAGCATTCTCACTAATTGGATGTATCTGCATGCTTGTACTGATCTGGCTGTTTAGAAAATACAACTCCCTGGCACAGATATTCATCCGCTCCGACCAATGGGGATTAGAAGCAACTCCAGCCTATAGTCGTTTGGGTGACTTTAAACAAACCCGTGTGCAGTCTGACCGCAGGTGTGGTCAGGTGGTCTGGTAAGGAGACTATATTTTCTGACACTCGGGTGTATCCTTGGTGGAAGGTGGTGCCAAGCTCTTTGAACATCTCTTTGGAAGACTCAGCTCACTCTTAGGCCTCGTACACACGATCGGACATATCCGATGAAAACGGTCCGCGGACCATTTCCATCGGATATGTCCGATCGGGAGTTTGATCCAATGGCGTGTACACACCATCGGATCAAATTTGACGCGGCGGTCTGACGCCGCCACGTCACCGCACCAGGAAGTTAAACACTTCCGCGCATATCCATTGGTGACGAATGTCTGCTGGTAAGTGCAGCAGACATGCTCAGATTCCACCGGATGGATTTCAAAGCATGCTTTGAAATCTGTCTCTTCCGCTGTACACACGAGCGGAGATGTCTGCTGAAACGGTCCATCGGACCGTTTTCAGCGGACATATCCCCTCACGAGGCCTTAGGCCTCGTACACACGAGGCAATAGATTTGTTCAAAACGGTCTGTCCGACCGATTTGAACAAATCTGTCTGCTGGCATTTTGGTTTGCTCGCGTGTACACACGAGCAAACCAAAATCCCCGCCAGCAGACAGCGCGCTGACGTGTCGGTGACGTGGCGGTGACGTTGACGCCGCCACGTCACCGCACCAGGAAGTAAAACACTTCCGCGCATGCGCCGAATCCATTCGGCGCCGGTGCGAGACGACATGTCTGCTGGTAAGTGTACTAACCAGCAGACATGTCGGGCGGACGGGTTCCCACCCGATAGATTTCAAAGCATGCTTTGAAATCTGTCGGGTGGCCAAATCCGTCGGCTCGCCCGTACACACGATCGAATCTGTCTGCTGGGACAGTCTAGCAGACCGTTTCCAGCAGACAGATTTGATCGTGTGTACGAGGCCTTACACGGATATTTTTTCATGCATTTGGAAATATTTATGGACTTTTTATTGTGTCATAATTATTTATTTTGATGTGTATGCTATTATGGTTTTTTGGTTATAATTCTAGGTTTCACTTATCTTTATTATATTCATTTAATTATTTCACGGTATACCATTTATTATACACTTGTCATTTCATATTTTATGTATTATTTAACCAATCGTGCTCTTCTGATTGGTCCATTATTGTTCGCTCACCCTTTTTATATTTTTGATATCACTATCATCATTTTCACTTTTTTTTGTTTTTGCGCTGTACCTCACCCCCTTTTTCCAAGTTTAGTGTCGTGGTCAGTATAGGAATCGGGTTGGTCAATGTAGTGGTCAGTATAGGAATCAGGTAGGTCAGTGTAGGAATTGGGTAGTTTAGTATAGTGGTCAGTATAGGAATCAGGTAGATCAGTGTATAACTCAAGTAGTTTAGTGTAGTGGCCAGTATAGGAATCAGGTAGATCAGTGTAGTGGTCAGTATAGGAATCAGGTAAGTCAGTGTAGGGATCAGGTAGATCAGTGTAGCAATCAGGTAGGTCAGTGTAGGAATCAGGTAATTTAGTGTAGTGGTCAGTTTAGGAATCAGGTAGATCAATGTAGTGGTCAGTATAGAACAAAGGTAGGTCACTGTAGTGGTCAGTATAGGAAACAGGTAGGTCAGTGTCGTGGTCAGTGTAAGAATCAGGTAGTTTAGTGTAGTGGTCAATATAGGAATCAGGTAGATCAGTGTAGGAATCAGGTAGGTCAGTGTAGGAATCAGGTAATTTAGTGTAGTGGTCAGTTTAGGAATCAGGTAGATCAATGTAGTGGTCAGTATAGAACAAAGGTAGGTCAGTGTAGTGGTCAGTATAGGAAACAGGTAGTTTAGTGTAGTGGTCAATATAGGAATCAGGTAGGTCAGTGTAGGGATCAGTATAGAACTTAGGTAGGTCAGTATAGGGATAAGTATAGAACTCAGGTAGGTCAGTGTAAGAATCAGGTTGGTCAGGGTAGGAATGAGGTAAGTTAGTGTAGTGGTCAGTGTGAGAATCAGGTAGGTCAATGTATGGCTCAGGTAGGTCAGTGTAGGATATACATTCTATTGAAGAGTAGATCTCATATTTATTTAATTAATTTTAATTGTTTATTTGAGATGTTTATTCTATCTATGGGCACCCATTTAGTGAGCCTATACATGCATTAGACATTATGCAAATAACGTCTTCAACCATTCATCCATTTATTAAGTAATACTATCTACATAATAGACCTATTTTACTCTTATTAATGCTTATACATTTATGTGGTGCATAACCTCTACAATGTATCCAGTCCTTTGAAATACTGTTTGAGCATGTTAATGTGTGTTATATTGTATGTGCTCTATGTGAAACATATAACAATCATTTCAAAATGTGATTTGGGTAGTCTTTGGCCACGGGGACACCCGATCAGTTTTAGTTATATAGTTGTACAACTTTCAGCAGCGCTACCGCAATGTCTTTAAAGCACTTCCACCCTCAGTAATGGCGGCGGGCATCCGACATTGGAGCTTGCGCTTCCGCCCTGCACCCTATGTGTGACGTTTTATATCACATGACCATAGGAGGGGCTGTTTCGGGAACGCCGGCTGACTCTCTATCCTCCAGCTTGGAGCGCACACGCGCCGGAAGTTATGGGAGGCGGGGCAGCCGAGGCGTGACGCATGACGTCATTGGAACGGAGGCGCAGCGCCTGTTGTTATTGGGAATGACTAGTAAGAAATCCCTGTGCCTATTACTTAGCAATAGAGGATTGTGCACGCGCCGAGTAGCAAGGGAGGCGGGGAATTTAAATGATACACTGACTTTAAAAGGGAGGGTTATTCACTATGTGGCCAACCCCATGAGTAAATCATCAATGATGAAACATGTCGGGGCGTGGCTACATAGTCAGTGATTGAGTGACTGCTGTGCTTGCTGTGCTGTGCAGTGTTTGGAGCCATTTACCAACTAGGAGAACCAGTCTTCAGCAAAATCAAGCTGCCAAGTGGTGAGATCGTTTTGTCTGATCGTGGGTCCGCCGTGGCCAAGTGCTATACCTTGCAAAAATATCTGTAGGATGACGGTGACTGCTGTGATACATTGCTCATATTTTGAGTTTGTCTGTGAGTTTAACCTTTGGATTTGTTTTTTTGGTGTGCTATTAAAACTGCTTGACGATATCACACTATTGTACAATTTTTCTTTTCCCTACACGTTGAAATTATTTGGAGCACTACATAGGATCCCACATGATCTCTGGAAGATCCCTTATGGTGATTACAAGCTTATCTGCCTAGGTACGCAAGTGCTGAGGCAATTAGTTCTGGTGAGTGACCATTCTGATGGGTGGTGGAAGCACTGTTCACTTTTTGGTGTGGTGGAAGACCTCTGAAGATTTTTGGATCACTTTTTATGGACTATTGTCTTATTTTTCACGGATTGATTTTTTATTTACACTCACATTTATATCATCAGTTTTATTCACTGTGAGCTGTTTTAAAACACCTTAGGAGAATTTCACTATTTTTCACAGCGCTGTTTAATGGATTAACACATTATATGCTTATAGTGTTTGCTTTTTCTGTTTATTTTTTTCACATTTATGCAATTTTGAAACAGCAGCTAGGTTCCATACTTATTCATCTCCTTGTGCGCAGCGGTGGGTGATTAGATAGGGAGCGCATTGTTTAGATCACTCATTTTCCTTTACAGTGTAGGAATCAGTTAGGTCAGTGTAGGAATCATAAAAAAAGAGCCTCTGAAGTAAAGTACTGTATATGGATACTACAATAGAAGGTACCATCATCCTTAAAGTGTGAATATAGAGTAGTTGGATCTAAGTTCCCCGAACCAAGGAGCCAAGAAAGAAGGGGGGGGGGGGCAATAGGACTACTACGGTACAGGTACAATAATGAAAATAAAGACATGAATTTAAAACAAAGGATACATTTTATTCAAACATAAAACAAAACAAAAATACAAGACTGAAATGGTGATAACCATATACAACACCACTATAGAGGTCCCCAAGAGGGGAACAACACGGTAGGTTGGAGGTTATGATGGTCTCAACTAGTTTTGCGGTATTCACTGCTTCATCAGGAGCACATCTTAAAAAATCCCGCTAGATGAGAACAGCGGGCACGGCCAAACAGGGTCCCGTGCGGTAGCCATGGGGGACGCATGTATGGAAAGACCTACTTGTCTTAATGGCAAAACAAATGATGGTAAATCAGGGGGTCACAAAAATAGGAGCCCAATTGTAGCACATGTTGGAGTGCATGTGGACTCGGTAAGGGGATGAACAATAGGTGAAAATGAGGGGGACCACTCATGGTCCCAAGGCAGCATTAGGGTAATGGTGCTAGCCATTAGTGCTGTCGGCTGGATGGAGCCACAGCGATCCCGGGAACCAATGCTGTGGCTCCATCCAGCCGACAGCACTAATGGCTAGCACCATTACCCTAATGCTGCCTTGGGACCATGAGTGGTCCCCCTCATTTTCACCTATTGTTCATCCCCTTACCGAGTCCACATGCACTCCAACATGTGCTACAATTGGGCTCCTATTTTTGTGACCCCCTGATTTACCATCACTTGTTTTGCCATTAAGACAAGTAGGTCTTTCCATACATGCGTCCCCCATGGCTACCGCACGGGACCCTGTTTGGCCGTGCCCGCTGTTCTCATCTAGCGGGATTTTTTAAGATGTGCTCCTGATGAAGCGGAGAATACCGCAAAACTAGTTGAGACCATCATAACCTCCAACCTATCGTGTTGTTCCCCTCTTGGGGACCTCTATAGTGGTGTTGTATATGGTTATCACCATTTCAGTCTTGTATTTTTGTTTTGTTTTATGTTTGAATAAAATGTATCCTTTGTTTTAAATTCATGTCTTTATTTTCATTATTGTAGCTGTACCGTAATAGTCCTATTGCCCCCCCCCCCCTTATTTCTTGTCTCTTTGGTTTGGAACTTAGATCCAACTACTCTATATTCAGTGTAGGAATCATGTAGGCCAGTGTAGGAATCAGGTAGGTCAGTGTAGGAATCAGGTAGGTCAGTGTAGGAATCATGTAGGCCAGTGTAGGGATCAGGTAGGTCAGTGTAGGGATTAGTGTAGGGATCAGGTAGGTCAGTGTAGGAATCATGTAGGCCAGTGTAGGGATCAGGTAGGTCAGTGTAGGAATCATGTAGGCCAGTGTAGGGATCAGGTAGGTCAGTGTAGGAATCATGTAGGCCAGTGTAGAGATCAGGTAAGTCAGTGTAGGGATCATGTAGGCCAGTGTAGAGATCAGGTAAGTCAGTGTAGGGCTCATGTAGGTCAGTGTAATGGTCAGGTAGTTAAAGCGGAGCTCCAGCCGCGAAATTTTTTTTTTTTAAAGTCAGCAGCTACTAACAGTGTAGCTGCTGACTTTAAATAAGGACACATACCTGTCCTAGGCACCCGCGCTGATGGCCCCCCCGATGCCGGTCCCGCGATCGCTCCAGTCCCGCGCCGCCATTCACACTATGGGAAACAGGCAGTGAGCCGACGGCTTCACTGCCCGTTTCCTACTGTGCCTGCGCGAGTCTCACGCTGGCTTGTATGGGCGCGCTGCTCTCTGAGAACACACACAGTTCCCAGAAAGCAGCGCGCCCCATTCACAAGGAGAAGGACAAGAAGAAAAGGCACCGCAGAGTGGAAGAGGCAGATTACGGACTTCCGCATAGCAACAGCTATCTCGGGTGAGTATTTTTTTTTTTTTTTTCAGGTTTTTTTATTTTTATTTTTTTAAACAACATGGCAAAATGTTGTTTATATGGGTGGAGCTCCGCTTTAAGTGTAGGGCTCAGTGTAGGAATCAAGTTGGTCAGTACTACTGTACTAGTGGAGGGGACTCAGGGAGTGCTAAAAGTCTGGCGGGGGGTGAAAATGTCTTGCCTTGTCCCGGGCACTGACAACCCACGCTACACCACTGACTGCATATATCATTTGAGGAAAATATGCGTATAAAATAGTTTACCATTTACCAATAAAAAAAAATGTCCCCGGATTTCATTTTAAAAATCTGGTCACCTTAGGGTAACCTCTAAGTCGGTATTGGAGCTTACACAGAGTTAATGACCTGTTCCCCTCCCCCACAGAGCACTGCTTCCTGGAAAGAGAGGAGAAGGTCACATGCTCCTCTCATACCTGGAAGTACTAGGAGTAATATTTTTCTGAGGACTCCAAGCAGCAAGAGAGTACAACAAAAGTGAGTATCAGTAGGCCTGCCGTGAGAATCTGAAGGCCAAAGTGCCATATTCTTTCTGATCGCCACAAAAACTGCTCTGACCAATGACGGCTGACCAAAGGTTTTCTTTTTTGGGGAGACTTGAATCAGAACTTTCACCGAAACTGGAATCACACAAAGCTAATTCGGAGATGAATTTTATAAATAAAGGAATCCTGTAGTATATGTTAGACATGGACTCAGAGATGGAAACAAGGGGTGTAATGAATGGAAGGAGATGTCCACATTTGGAGACTCATCAGTGAAGGACACATAGAACCAGAGACCCTCCCTCTGTCCCTGCAAGTTCCTGGATTTGGCACAAGTCCACCTCTACCACCACCAGGCGGGCTGAAGTCTTTGTTGTGTAGGTTAATGCACATCCCGGATTTGGATAAGAAGTGAGTTTTTTGGCTTATTATTTGGAGTCGAGGCTCTGCACCATCGATGGTCACTTCCCTACCGAATCGAAAATGATGCGGTTCTGTTCGGCCTGCTGCTTCTGGTTCTGGTTCTTTGCTATCTCGATCATCTGTCGAAGGATGTGAAACGTCAAGTCAATGGAGATCGGAGGGTCTTCTCTCTTTAGGCGGTCAGAAAAGACTTCCAGGAAGGTCCTACCCGATTCTTCTGGCCGGTTCTCCTGGTACAGGGACTGCAAAACATCAAGGATGGGTGCAAGGTCTTGGACAGTCATTGGGTGGTCAGTGGAAAGGGAACCTTTACTGAGCCTCAGTTGTACACGGGAATCGCCTCCGTTCAACTCTCTCTCCTTCATAAAGTAGAGAAGAGCCTGAGCGCCCTCATTGTTGACTAACCTGTCCAGACTTAACCTCGGCCCTTCAAACAGACCCCTGTCCATGGGCCGGGCTTTGACCTGAGCCGTTACAATCAGGTAGCAGGTGAGGAGCATGAACGGAGCTGCCTTCATGGTGGAGTGGCCCCCGGGACCTAGACGATAAAGGAAAGAGAAAAGACTTTGAGAAGGAGAAGACATGTAGAGTCTTAAACGGTCAGTCCAACCAGGGCCGTCTTAATAGCATCATGGGCCCCTGGGTAAAGTAATGCTCTGGGGCCCCTATAATGATGACAGTGCAGGTAAACAGACATTAAGTAGGTAGGAGGCAGACATCCTCCCCTTTGCATCTGTCACTCTCAGTGCCATAATGGGGCCCCCAATTTCGGGGTAGCGTGGGCTGCTTTGGGGAAAGTGCAAGAGCCCCCCATGCACCTGGGGCCCCTGGGCAGTGCCCAGTGTGCCCTCTCATTAAGACAGCCCAGAGTCCAACCAAAGTTGATGTCAAGGTTGTAGATTGAGTCACCCAATAACTCTGATTAACTCTAGGTGGCAGTGCAGGGACAAGGCCATCTAGAACCCAGGGGGAACATGTCAAACTGAGGCCCCCCCCCCCCAAGATGAGCATTATGTGTTAGCAAAAAGCACCCCCTTCCTCAAAAAAAAAAACTTGAGCATTGATCTGCGTGCTTACTCCCAAAGAATAATAAATTCCCCCTCCTCCTTAGAGCAAATCTGCCCTCCTGAAATTTCCCCTCCCAGCACAAATCTTTGCCCCCTCCCCATCACCCCTCCTAGCTCAAATCCTCTCTCTCTTCAAATCCCTCAAGCACAGACCCCCCCCCCCCCCAAAAAAAAAATGCCAAATCATTTACCCCTCAAATTTTCCTTCCGAGTACACATCCTCTCCTCCCACACACAAATTGTCCCTCCAGCACAAAACCCTTCCAATCATACCTACTAGAACAAACCCCCCCCCTCTTTCACAAATCCTCTCTACCATATCATTCCTACTAGCACATATCCTCTTTTCCCCATCCCCCTCCCAACACAAATCCCCCAAGTCACCTTTCCTACCCCCCACATTTCCCCACCTAGAACAGTTCTTACCCTCTGCTGCCCCCAAACCAATCCAAATCCCCCTCCCACCTCACATGATTCTACAGCAGGGTTCGACAAAATCCGGTCGCAATTGCGACTAAAATTAGCGACCTGCCGCCCGGGGGAAGGAAGCATAGGCCTTCAGAAGGCCGCAAAGCCTCAATTACCAGCCGGCACGGCCCGACGCGATCACGGGGGAGGTGGGGGCGCACAGAGACACAGGATACCCCATCCTGTGTCTCTGTGCGCCTCCACCTCCCACACCACGCGATCACGTCGGGCCGCAACCGAGGCCATGGCTTTGCGGCCTTCTGCAGGTCTATGCTTCCTTCTGTGATCTGGCGGCATCTTGTGGTGGCCATTGGCATGACAAGTAAACCAGCAATGCTAATGGAGCTTCACATGTGATTTCATTGCCATCTCCTTCCCTCTAATTAGAGCCCCCAAACATTATATATATTTTTTATTCTAACACCCTAGAGAATAAAAAAAATGGCCGTTGCAATACTTTCTGTCACACCGTATTTGCGCAACGGTCTTACAAGCGCACTTTTTTGGGAGAAAATACACTTTTTTTAAATAAAAAAATAAAACAATAGTAAATTTAGCCCAATTTTTTTTTATTTTGTGAAAGATAATGTTACGCCGAGTAAATTGATATCCAACGTGTCATGCTTTAAAATGACGCCCGCTCGTGGAATGGCGACAAACTTTTACCCTTTAAAATCTCCATAGATGACGTTTAAAAAAAATCTACAGGTTGCATGTTTTAAGCTACAGAGTAGATCTAGGGCTAGAATTATTGCTCTCGCTCTAACAATCGTGGCGATACCTCACAAGTGTGGTTTGAACACCGCTTTCATATGCGGGTGCTGCTCAAGTATGCGTACGCTTCTGCGCGCGAGCTCGTCGGGATGGGGCACAATCCTCGCTCTTAACTTTTTTAGCTGGCTCCTAGATTCCAAGCAAGTTTGTCAAACCCTGTGCTACAGAGCCCAAGGTAGCCGTACCTCCTACCCACCCCTTGGGAGTCCCTCAATATGGGTGCAGCAGGTGCAACTCAGCCAAGGGGTTGTGGGAATTGTAATCAATGTGTACATAGACCCCCCACCTTCCTGACATTTCATTAATCTTGGTAGGCATGTAGTCCACAACAGGTGAGGGTTGGCAGCCTTACGCCTGGGGGGCAAGTGCAATTACTGTCCGTTAGACTTTAGGAGGGCCAGACCTCGGCCACTGATAGCAGAAAATGTCCCAAAGTCAATGGGAAAACATAATGCCCCATTGTTTGTTTCAGTGGGAGTAATTGTGCCCCATTATTGGTGTCAGTGTGGTGGGGTCTCCATTTCAAATAGTATCATTACTAGGCAGAGCTCTGCCCTGGGATTGACACAATACATATGTACTCATGTTGTGCTATACCCAGTATAGGAATATAAAGACTGTACACAATGCTACATGGAGGGGTCCCAGACAAATGAGTAAGCAGTATCTATTGGGTATTGCAATCAGGGACTCAAGGATTCCTTTATTATAATCTAACAGAGGAGACAGAAGCATACAGGTAGCTGACCCCCCTCCCCCTTATAACATTAAGCTATGTCTAATAAAGTAATCCAGGCACCTACTGTGCTACCTACCTTATGCTTCTTCTACAGCCCTAGATAAGTACCCCATTAACTTCCTCTACCTCCTCCTTCTACAGCCCCATAGATAAGTACCTCATATACCTCCTCTACCTCTTTTACAACCCTAGATAAGTACCCCATATACCTCCTTTACATCTTCTCCTACAACCCTAGATAAGTACACAATATATACTTCCTCTACACCTCCTTCTACAGCCCTAGATAAGTGCCCCATATACCTCCTCTACCTCTCCTTCTGCAACCCTAGATAAGTACCCTATATACTTCCTCTACACCTCCTTCTACAACCCTAGATAAGTACCCTATATACTTCCTCTACCTCTCCTTCTACAGCCCTAGATAAGTACCCCATATACCTCCTCTACCTCTCCTTCTACAGCCCTAGATAAGTACCCTATATACTTCCTCTACATCTTCTTCTACAACCCTAGATAAGTACCCCATATACCTCCTCTACCTCTCCTTCTACAGCCCTAGATAAGTACCTCATATACCTCCTCTACATCTTCTTCTACAACCCTAGATAAGTACCCCATATACCTCCTCTACATCTCCTTCTACAGCCCTAGATAAGTACCCTATAGACCTCCTCTAAATCTTGTTCTACAGCCCTAGATAAGTACCCTATAGACCTCCTCTACATCTTCTTCTACAGCCCTAGATAAGTACCCTATATACCTCCTCTACCTCTCCTTCTACACCCCTAGATAAGTACCCTATAGACCTCCTCTACATCTCCTTCTACAGCCCTAGATAAGTTCCCCATATACCTCCTCTACCTCTCCTTCTGCAACCCTAGATAAGTAAACCATATACCTCCTCTACATCTTCTTCTACAACCCTAGATAAGTACCCCATATACCTCCTCTACCTCTCTTTCTACAGCCCTAGATAAGTACCCTATATACCTCCTCTACCTGTCCTTCTACAGCCCTAGATAAGTACCCTATAGACCTCCTCTACATCTCCTTCTACAGCCCTAGATAAGTACCCCATATACCTCCTCTACCTCTCCTTATACAGCCCTAGATAAGTACCCTATATACCTCCTCTACCTCTCCTTCTACAGCCCTAGATAAGTACCCTATAGACCTCCTCTAAATCTTGTTCTACAGCCCTAGATAAGTACCCTATAGACCTCCTCTACATCTTCTTCTACAGCCCTAGATAAGTACCCCATATACCTCTTCTACCTCTCCTTCTGCAACCCTAGATAAGTACCCTATATACTTCCTCTACACCTCCTTCTACAACCCTAGATACGTACCCTATATACTTCCTCTACATCTCCTTCTACAGCCCTAGATAAGTACCCTATATACTTCCTCTACATCTCCTTCTACAGCCCTAGATAAGTACCCCATATACCTCCTCTACCTCTTCTTCTACATCCCTAGATAAGCACCCCATATACCTCTTCTACCTCTCCTTCTGCAACCCTAGATAAGTACCCTATATACTTCCTCTACCTCTCCTTCTACAGCCCCAGATACGTACCCTATATACCTCCTCTACCTCTCCTTCTACAGTCCTAGATAAGCACCCCATATACCTCCTCTACCTCTTCTTCTACAACCCTAGATAAGTACCTTATATACTTCCTCTACACCTCCTTCTACAGCCCTAGATAAATACCCTATATATATATATATGATCTCTTCTAACCACCACTCCTACAGCCCTAGATATGTATTCTATATACCTCCTCTTCCCCTCCATCTACAGCCCTAGATAAGTAACATATATACCTCCTCTTCCCCTCCATCTACAGCCCTAGATAAGTAACATATATACCTCCTCTTCCCCTCCATCTACAGCCCTAGATTATTAACATATATAGCTCCTCTACCTCTCCTTCTACAGCCCTAGATAAGTACTCTATATACATGTTTCTTCAACAGCCCTATAGATAAGTACCCCATATATCTCTTCTAACCTTCCTTCTACAGCGCTAGATATGCATCTATATGCCTTCCCTACCTCCCCTTTTTACAACCATATATAAGTACCCTATATACCACCTTCTTCTATAGCCCCATAGATAAGCACCCCATACCCCCAAACATCTCCTTTACCTCCTCCATCTACAGCCCTATAGCTACCTACCACATCTTCCCACATCTCCTCCTTCTACAGCCCTATAGATAAATACCCCATATGCCTACTCTCCCCCTCCTTTTTTGTTAGATCCCCGCACCTCCATATACCTTCTCTTCTTGCTCCTTATACGGCCCTAGATAAGTACCCTACATCCACAAACACCTCCTCTATCACCCCTTCTACAATCCTAGATAAGTACCCCACACCCCCATACAACCACTCTTACTACTCCTCCAATCCTATGGATAAGTACCCCACCCCCCCCCCCATACAACCACTCTTACTACTCCTCCAATCCTATGAATAAGTACCCCACACCCCCATACAACCACTCTTACTACTCCTCCAATCCTGTGGATAAGTACCCCCCCCCCCCATACAACCACTCTTACTACTCCTCCAATCCTATGGATAAGTACCCCACACCCCCATACAACCACTCTTACTACTCCTCCAATCCTATGGATAAGCACCCCACATCTCCCATACACCTCCTTTTTCCATTCACCCAACAGCCATAGATAAGTACCCCATATACCTCCTCCCCCTCCTTCTTTAACAGCCTTAGATAAGTACTTGTTATATTTCCTCCTTTTACAACCATAGATAAGTACCCCCACATTCCTATATAGCCTGCCCCCCCCCTTCTTTCTACAGTCAAGGATAAATACCCCACACCCCAATATGCCCAATCTACCTTATTCTTGGCCCCTAAATAAGTACCCTTTAAAACTATTCTCCCTCCCCATTCTCCTGTTTCTACAAACCTAGATAAGTACCCCTTGCCCCATACAACCTCTCTTTAGGCTTCTTTCACAGCTTTCACAGCCCTAGATAAGTACCCCCCCCCCCTCCCCACTCGCTCTTCCATCTCTCTTTACAGCTGTAAATAAGGACCCCTCACCCCTATATACCCTTTCTTTCTCTTCTCTTGCAACCCAAGATGAGTACCTTACACCCCCATATACACCCTCTTTAGTTTGCTTCTACAGCCCTAGATATATACCCCACATCTCTCTACACCCCCTCTTCCTCCTCCATGTACAACCATAGATGAGTACCCCACTCTCCCATACTTCACTCTTCTTCTACAGCCCTAGATAATTACCCCACATCTCTCTACACCCCCTCTTCCTCCTCCATGTACAACCATAGGTGAGTACCCCACTCTCCCATACTTCACCCTTCTTCTACAACCCTAGATAAGTACCCAACATCTCTCTACACCCCCTCTTCCTCCTCCATGTACAACCATAGGTGAGTACCCCACTCTCCCATACTTCACCCTTCTTCTACAGCCTTAGATAAATACCCCATATCTCTATACATCACCTCCTCCATGTACATCCATAGATGAGTACCCCACTCTCCCATACTTCACCCTTCTTCTACAACCCTAGATAAGTACCCCACATCTCTCTAACCCCCTCTTCCTCCTCCATGTACAACCATAGGTGAGTACCCCACTCTCCCATACTTCATCCTTCTTCTACAACCCTAGATAAGTACCCCACATCTCTCTACACCCCCTCTTCCTCCTCCATGTACAACCATAGATGAGTACCCCACTCTCCCATACTTCACTCTTCTTCTACAGCCCTAGATAATTACCCCACATCTCTCTACACCCCCTCTTCCTCCTCCATGTACAACCATAGGTGAGTACCCCACTCTCCCATACTTCACCCTTCTTCTACAACCCTAGATAAGTACCCCACATCTCTCTACACCCCCTCTTCCTCCTCCATGTACAACCATAGGTGAGTACCCCACTCTCCCATACTTCACCCTTCTTCTACAGCCTTAGATAAATACCCCATATCTCTATACATCACCTCCTCCATGTACATCCATAGATGAGTACCCCACTCTCCCATACTTCACCATGATTCTACAACCCTAGATAAGTACCCCACATCTCTCTACACCCCCTCTTCCTCCTCCATGTACAACCATAGGTGAGTACCCCACTCTCCCATACATCATCCTTCTTCTACAACCCTAGATAAGTACCCCACATCTCTCTACACCCCCTCTTCCTCCTCCATGTACAACCATAGATGAGTACCCCACTCTCCCATACTTCACTCTTCTTCTACAGCCCTAGATAATTACCCCACATCTCTCTACACCCCCTCTTCCTCCTCCATGTACAACCATAGGTGAGTACCCCACTCTCCCATACTTCACCCTTCTTCTACAACCCTAGATAAGTACCCCACATCTCTCTACACCCCCTCTTCCTCCTCCATGTACAACCATAGGTGAGTACCCCACTCTCCCATACTTCACCCTTCTTCTACAGCCTTAGATAAATACCCCATATCTCTATACATCACCTCCTCCATGTACATCCATAGATGAGTACCCCACTCTCCCATACCTCACCCTTCTTTTGCACCCCTAGATAAATACCCCACATCTCTCTACATCCCCTCTTCCTCCTCCATGTTCAACCATAGATGAGTACCTCACTTCCCCATACTTCACCCTTCTTCTACAGCCCTAGATAAGTACCCCATACATCCTTTCTTTCTCTGCCTTCTACAGCCCCAGATAAGTACCCCAAATCCCCTTATACTCATTATATCTCTTCCTTTCTGCCTCTCTGAGAGTTCTAAATAATTACCTCAAGCACTCATGATGCACCCCCGTTCCTCCTTCTTCTGCTCCACAGAGTCACAGATAATTACCCCACACCCCCATACACCCTTCATTCCTCTCCTTCTGCGCTAGAAAGTCCTGGATAAGAGCCCCAAACAGCCTCTCTTTCTCCTCCTTCTGCACCCTAGACTCCTCTTCCCTTCTTGGCTCCCATCACTCCTATGTTACCTGGGTGTGGAGGTGCAGAGCACAGCTGGAAGGAAGGATGGTCCCCAGGTGCAGGAGAAGCAGAGAGGTAGACAGGTGCAGGAGAAGCAGGCAGGTAGATATGTGCAGGCAGGTAGACAGGTGCAGGCAGGCAGACAGGTGCAGGAGGGATGAGGTCGGTGTGCAGCCAGTCAGTGAGAAAGTTGTGATCCAGATGAAGATAAGATCAGGATAGACAGGTAGTGAGCTCTGCTTTCTCCTCCCCACTTATATATTAGAATTCTCCCACACTGACGTCACAGCTCTGAGCATCATCCGTCATCACCTCACCGACTGACTGCACACCGGGGAGTCATCGCATCATACCCCCCCCCCCCACCCACCACCCTCCTCCATACATCTAATCAGAGTCATCTCTACATATCTGATCACAAAGTCTGCCAGGGGACAGAGGAGAGGCGACAGGGGCTCCAGAGACTGAGACTCCCCAGAGGAGCCATAGACCTCCCTGGAGGAGACAAGACAGGGACCCCAAAGACTTAGACCCCCCCAGAGGAGAGGAGACAGTGACCCTAGAGACTGGGACTCCCCAGAGGAGAGGAGACGGGGGCTCCAGAGACTGAGACTTCCCCAGAGGAGCCAGAGACCTCCCTGGAGGAGACAAGACAGGGACCCCAAAGACTAAGACCCCCCCAGAGGAGAGGAGACAGTGACCCTAGAGACTGGGACTCCCCAGAGGAGAGGAGACAGTGACCCCAAAGACTTAGACCCCCCCAGAGGAGAGGAGACAGTGACCCTAGAGTCTGGGACTCCCCAGAGGAGAGGAGACGGGGGCTCTAGAGTCTGGGACTCCCCAGAGGAGAGGAGACGGGGGCTCCAGAGACTGAGACTCCCCAGAGGAGCCAGAAACCTCCCTTGAGGAGACAAGACAGGGACCCCAAAGACTGAGACCCCCCAGAGGAAAGGAGACAGTGACCCTAGAAACCGGGTCTCCCCAGAGGAGAGGAGACAGGGGCTCCAGAGACTAAGACTCCCCAGAGAAGAGAAGATAGAGATCCCAAAGACTAAGACCCCCCAGAGGAGAGAAGACAGTGACCGTAGAGACTGGGACTCCCCAGAGGAGAGGAGACAGGGACAACAGAGACTGAGACCTCCCAGAGGAGAGGAGACAGTGACCCTAGAGACTGGGACTCCCCAGAGGAGAGGAGACAGTGACCCTAGAGACTGGGACTCCCCAGAGGAGAGGAGCAGGGCCGCCATCAGGAATTTTGGGGCCCCTTACACAGCTTCAGGACATGGAGACTCCCCTGGAGCAGAGAACCATGAAATTGAGAAACCTCCCGAATTGAGAAGCGCGGGGGGGGGGGGGGGGGCTTTACAAAAAGAAGAAATAAAGAAACATATATATAAAAAAGGGGGGTAGCCATCCGGGGCCCTGGGGACCTCTGTGCCCTTTAATAAAAAGACTGAATATATATATATATTTTTTTTTTTAAAAGGGTGGTTGACTGGGGCCCTGGGGACCTTATTTTTTTTTTTATAAAGAGGAAATTACAAAAAAAGGGGGCTTTCCATTCGGGACCTCTGGGCCCTTTAAGTAAAAGAAACCTCTGGGCCCTTTAAAAAAAAATATATATATATATATAAAAAAGAAATAAACATTTATATATATAAAAAAACAAGGGGGTTGCCTCAGGGCCCTGGAGGACCTCTGGGAGGGGGTTTGACACATGGGGCTCCTGGAGACCTCTGAGACTTCTTTAATAAAAATACATCTATATATTAAAAAATATATATATATAAAAAAGTAAAAAAATATATAAAAAAAGGAGGATTGTCATCATCCTAAAATAAGACAGAAATAAAAAAATATATAAAAAATGTATTTTTTTTTTATAAAACCCCAAAGGGGGGGTTGTCATCTTGGGCCCTGGGGATCTCCAGGTCCCTGTGGACCTCCGGACCTCAAAAAAAAATAAAAGAAAAAAAAGTCCCTTTAATAAAAAAGAAAAGAAAAGAGGGCGACAGTTGACCCTGGGGCGACTGGGGACTCCGGGCCCCTGGAGGACCTCTAAAAAAAAATAAAAGAAAAAAGGCCCTTTAATAAAAAAAAAAATATTAAAAAAATATATTTTTTTTATAAAAAGACAGGGCTTGCCATCTGGGGCCCTTGGTGGCCTACAGCCCCTAGACTGAGACCTAAAAAAATGGCCCTTTAATAAAAAAAATAAAAATATATTAAAAAAAATTATATATATTTTTTATAGAAAATAAATAAAAAAAAAGGAGAGGAGACATTCGGTGACCCTGGGGGCCTCCGGGCCCCTGTGGACCTCCGGGCCCCTGTGGACCTCCGGACCTCTAAAAAAAATAAAAGAAAAAAATTGGCCCTTTAATAAAAAATAAAATAAAAATATATTAAAAAAATATATTTTCTTATAAAAAAAATATTTTTAAAAGAAAAAAAAGGGCTTGCCATCTGGGGCCCTGGTGGCCCTTTAATAAATAATAAAATAAAATAAAAATATATTAAAAAATATATTTTTTTTATAAAAAAAAAGGGCTTGCCATCTGGGGCCCTTGGTGGCCTCCGGGCCCCTTTTTTTTTTTTTTTTAGGGTGGTTCCCATCCGGGCCCCTGGGGACCCCCGGGCCCCTTACAGGTGTAATGCCTGTACCCCCCTGATGGCGGCCCTGGAGAGGAGACAGTGACCCTAGAGACTGGGACTCCCCAGAGGAGAGGAGACAGTGACCCTAGAGACTGGGACTCTTCAGAGAAGAGGAGACAGGGACAACAGAGACTGAGACTCCCCAGGGTAGAGGAGACAGAGACCCCAAAGACTGAGACCCCCCAGAGGAGAGAAGACAGGGACCCTAGAGACTGAGACCCCCCTATGGCACAGTGGCGACAACTTTACGGCACAGTGGCTGCGTGTTTGATGGGCACAGTGGCTGCGTTTGTTGGGCACAGTGGTGGAAATTGATGGGCAGAGTGGCGGCAATTGATGGGCACAGTGAGGCTGCAATTGATGTTTTTTTTTTTCCGTTTGTTTGCGCCCCTCCCCCCCAAAAAAAATTGAGCACCAGCCGCCACTGATGGGCACCAAAAAGGGGATACTGAAAAGGCTGCACTGATGGGCACTGATGAGGCTGCATTGATGGGCACTGATAGGCTGCATTTATGGGCACTGATAAGGCAGCACCAATGGGCATTGATTAGGCTGCACTGATGGGCACTAATGATACTGCATTGATAGGCACTGATAGACTGCACTGGTGGGCACCGATAGTCTGCATTGATGGGCACTGATAAGGATGTATTGATAGGCATTGATGAGGATGTATTGATGGGCACTGATAGGTTGCACTAATGGGCACTGATAGGCTAAATTGATGGGCACTCATTAAGTTGTTGTTGTTAATATTTATTTTTGTAACCTAATTCTGCATTAAAACATTTAACAGTGTCATTTCATGAGATGATTTATGAGGGCGTGTTGAGGGGAAGAACTACAGGCTGGGCAGAGTAGGTGTTGGGCGGGGCAACTGGTGGCCAGTAACTCTTAAGGCCTGGCTAGTAGCTCCGGACTTGAAATGTTAAGCCCTGATAATAATTATAATTTAAAAATGTGTAATATTAACCCTTTCATGCCGAGCGTACGCATATATGCATCCTTGGCTTTCTGGGGTTATACCGGGATGATGCCCGCAGCTGTAGGCATCATCCCGGTACCGTTGTTTAGAGCCGGCGATTGGCTATCCAGGCATAACAAACGATGCGGCTAAAAGCCAATCGGTTGTTATCCCGGAGTAGTGGGAGGGGACATTTCCCGCCGCCTCTCGCCACTCTGACCGGGCCTCCCGTCCCACCGGGAGACCCGATCCTCCATCCAGCGCCTTCCGTGTCCAGGCGCAGACTGAAAGGAAGCCACAAACGGCATTGATTCAGTCTCCGCAATGTAAAAACGGAAGCGACGTCATGACGTCACTTCCGGGTTTCTCGGCTGCCAATGGCGCCGGATTTAAAAAAGTACACAGTATTCAGAATCGCCGTTTTCGGCGATCTGAATACTTTGAAGTGCAAAGGAGGGATCAGAGGTCTTTTAGACCCCCGATCCCTCCATAAAGAGTACCGGTCACCGCCTAATAGGGATGTTTACATTCCTTGTGACAGCAATAAAAGTGATCAAAATGTAAAAAAGCAATTTAAAGCGGAGTTCCACCCTTAAAACCACTTTCTTTCATCCCATCCAGCATACTGGCGTCAGCGCCAGTATTCTGTTTTTTTTTTGTTTGTTTTTTAATGCATGTACTTACTTTATAATAGATCATTTAATTTTGGGCGCACCGCGGTATGTCGCCGCTATAAGGCGTCACGCCTTCCGGAAACAGCCGACTAGCGTTCGGCTCTTCTCGGCGCCTATGCACAGACCCAGAAGCTGACTGCGCAGACGCCGTATATAGCCGCGTCACGCCTTCCGGAAACAGCCGATTAGTGTTCGGCTCTTCTCGGCGCCTACGCACAGACCCAGAAGCTGACTGCGCAGGCGCCGTATATAGCCGCGTCACGCCCTCCGAAAAAAGCCGAACTAGGACCGGCTATTTACGGCGCCTGCGCAGTCAGCTCCTGGGTCTGTGCGCAGGCGCCGAGAAGAGCCGAATGCTAGTCGGCTGTTTCCGGAAGGCGTGACGCGGCTATATACGGCGCCTGCGCAGTCAGCTTCTGGGTCTGTGCGTAGGCGCCGAGAAGAGCCGAACGCTAGTCGGCTGTTTCCGGAAGGCGTGACGCCTTATAGCAGCGACATACCGCGGTGCGCCCAAAATGAAATCTGAGATCTAATATAAAGTAAGTACATGGATTAAAAAAAAAAAACAGCATACTGGCGCTGACGCCAGTATGCTGGATGGGATGAAAGAATGTGGTTTTAAGGGTGGAACTCCGCTTTAATATTACAAAAATAAATAAGAAAACAAAAATGTAAAGCGCCCCCCTCCCCGCGAGCTTGCGCAACAAAGAAAACGCATACGGAAGTCGCGCCTGCATATGAAAACGGTGTTCAAATCACACATGTGAGGTATCGCCGCGATCGCCAGAGCGAGAGCAATAATTCTAGCACTAGACCTCCTCTGTAACTCTAACTTGGTAACCGTAAAAAAAAAGTTTATGGAGATTTTTAGGTACCGTAGTTTGTACCATTCCACGAGTGTGTGCGATTATAAAGCGTGACCTGTTAGAATGCAACACTAGTGCGGAGCTTTTCCGTGTCATTGTGCTTTGTATTGTGCCCAGGACTGTATTGTAGATGATTAGAGACAGATATGAGGTCCATTTTGATGGCAGATGATGAATGTACTGTGAGAGAATTGATAAACGTATATATATGACGAGGCTGGAGGAGGATCACTATGAATGATAAGTTGGATCCATAGACTGGCAGTCATATACATGGAGGAGAATGTCGGCACTGATTACAGCCGAGTCCCGGGAAGAGATGTGACATTGGACACCATCCCTCCACGTGGATCGCTGAGTGACGCCACAAATGCATCATAAATACCTTAATTGTCATTGTTGGATCGTTCGGCAAGGTGAGTGGCGGCAGCACGTGAGCGGAACTCATATATTCCCATTTCAAGGTTCACGCCACCCACAACTGGCATTTCTGTGTTTGGTGGATAAACCCCCCTGACCGTCTGTTCTATGGCTCTAACAGTGGCGGCTGGTACTCAAATTTTTTTCATCAATTGCCGCCACTGTGCCATGCCAAACGCAACACTGTGCCATCAATTGACGCCATTGTGCCATGCCAAACGCAGCCACTGTGCCATGCCATTGTCGCCACTGTGCCCATCAATTGTCGCCAGTATGCCATGCCATTGTCACCACTGTGCATGCCATCAAACGCAGCCACTGTGCCCATCGATTGTTGCCACTGTGCCTATCAATTTACGACACTGTGCCATGCCATTGTCGCCACTGTGCCATGCCATTGTCACCACTGTGCCATGCCATTGTCACCACCGTGCCATGCCAAACGCAGAAACTGTGCCATCAATTGACGCCACTGTGCCATGCCAAATGCAGCCATTGTGCCATGCCATTATCGCCACTGTGCCCATCAATTGTTGCCACGCCACTGTGCCATGCCATCAAACGCAGCCACCGTGCCCATCAATTGTTGCCACTGTGCCCATCAATTGTTGACACTGTGCCATGCCAATGTCGCCACTGTACACATCAATTGTCACCACTGTGCTATGCCAAACGCAGCCACTGTGCCATCAATTGTCGCCACTGTGCCATGCTAAACACAGCCACTGTGCCATGCCATTGTCGCCACTGTGCCCATCAATTGTCGCCACTGTGCCATGCCATTGTCGCCACTGTGCCATGCCATCAAACGCAACCACTGTCCCATAAATTGTTGCCACTGTGCCCATAAATTGTTGCCACTGTGCCATGCCAAACACAGCCACTGTTCCATCAATTGTCGCCACTGTGCCATGCCAAATGCAGCCACGGTGCCATGCCATTGTCGCCACTGTGTCCATCAATTGTCGCCACTGTGCCACGCCATTGTCGCCACTGTGCCCATCAACTGTCGCCACTGTTCCATGCCAAACGCAGCCACTGTGCCATCATTTGTTGCCACTCTGCCATGCCATTGTTGCCACTGTGCCCATCAATTGTCGCCACTGTGCCATGCCAAACGCAGTCACTGTGCTATCAATTGTCGCCACTGTGCATTGCCAAACACAGCCACTGTGCCATGCCATTGTCGCCACTGTGCCCATCAATTGTCACCACTGTGCCATGCCAAACGCTGCCACTGTGCCATGCCGTTGTCGCCACTGTGCCCATCAATTGTCGCCACTGTGCCATGCCATTGTCGCCACTGTGCCCATCAATTGCCGCCAGATTGCCCCCCGCCTGGCACTTACCTTTCTAGGTCAGCCATCCTCGGATCTTCCTCCACGATCCCTCAAAGTAGTCCCGCCCTCGATGTCGCTTCAGTCAATCAGGTTACTGGTAGCCAGAACCTGTGGCTGCGTTTGATGGGCACAGTTGCTGCAATTGATGTTTTTTTTTTTGTTTGTTTGCACCCCCCAAAAATTGTGAGCACCAGCCGCCACTGGCCAGCCCTCCTGTACTGAGCCCGGGCCCCATCAGTTCAAAAGGGGGGGGGCCAGGTTAAGAAGGCCTGCTGTACTGTCTTATTACAGACACCAATCCTCTTCTGCCTTCCCCTGCAACGCTGCCAGCTTCTTCCTCTGGCTGCACGGCAAGGGGAGTGGTTCTAGAACTTGCACCCCTTCCATCTGCTGTCTGCCCCCCCCCCCTGTGTGCCCCTTTACCCCGCAGCACTCCCCCCCTCTCCTCTCCTGCCGGGAGCTGCTGTGGGCAAACAGGGGGACATTTCAGGATCGATAGAGAGCATGGGGGGGGGGGGGGGAGGCGGTAAATATATAATTTATTGGCCTCCTTTCGTTCCTGAATGAACGCAGTGAATGATCAGCACCAATCACTCCTGTGTCCATTCATCACCGAAGCATAGTAAACTGAGTCTACTATGCTTCAGCTTGTGAATGAGCAAGAAGCTTTAGAGCGCTTCCAATTCATTCATCTTTGCAACTGGGGCCACAACAAAAGTGACTGATAAATCTATGTTCTCAGTCACTTCCGACTGGGGGGGGGCTGTCAGGTAGGGCTGTGTGGGGCCCCAAGATTTCTAACCACCCAACTTAAATAAGAAGGAGGAGCTCCCTCCTCTCACTCACCTACCTGCTATCATCAGATCAGGGGATGTTACCAAATGTTTACCAAAGTGGAAGGGCTCAGCTTTGCTCACGAAGCTGTAGTGTTATGGCAAATAAAGTTATTTTGCAACAGAAACTGAAAATATTAATAAATATTAAATATTAATAAAAAAAAACAAAATAAATCGTCTGTACATGAAACAAAAAGTTGAAATATTAGAGTTTGTAAAATCAACAAGGCAAATAATAGTTGAGAGTTAATCTGGGATGATTACAAAGGATAAGAAGGGGGTTACATGGGAACAAACTTTATTTAAAAAAAACATGTTATTTATTTGGTTGCTTTAACCCGACATCATATATGATCTCTGTTATAGCTCTTTATTATACACTATATTATATATTGGGACTACAGGGAGTTTCCCGGTGGGCCGATGGCTCAGTGGGCCAGGTTCAGCGACAGTAGACCACCGCCCCCCTCCGCTCCACTGTCTCACCCTTCCCGCAGCGCTCACCTCCTCTCCCTCCCCGCAGCGCTCACCTCCTCTCCCTCCCCGCAGCGATCACCTGGGGGGAACAAAGAAGCAGGGGGAGGACCAGAGGAGCAGGGGGGACGACAGAGGAGCATGGGGGGAGGGGACAGACAGCTGACTCAACAGCTGTGGCCTGGGAGTTTCTCACTTCTGCCTAATCTTGTCCCATAAGGGGGGGCACCAAACTACCAAACTGATTCTTTGCCCCCGGGTGAAACAATGTCTAGCTTCCCCACCGATGCTGCCTATAAGAGTACCAGTACCAGCCGTTCTACTCTAATAAAGTAGAACGGCTAGTAAAGAAGGGAGAGAGGGGGCTTGGGTGGCCCGGGGGGGGGGGGGGGGGGAGTGGTGCGGGAGTTGTGCGGCCACCATGGGAGAGACCTGTCAAAGTGGGCCAGTCTGGATGAAGTCCAGGGCCAAATTTCTGTCCCAGTCCAGCCCTGCTTGCCTTTACACATACATGAACTTTAACCACTTCCCGACGGCCGTACGACTTTATGCGGCCGCGGGGTGGCTCTAAGTCTCTAACAGGACGCATATATGCGTCCTCCACACCTCCAGGCCACTAGAGGGCGCGCGTGCCCGCCGCATTCCTGAGATGCCGATGTGCGTGCCTGGCGGCTGCGATGTCCGCCAGGCTCTCGCAATTGGCAGTTACAGGGACAAGGACATGGATCTCTGTGTGTAAACACAGAGATCCATGTCCTGTCAGGGGAGAGAGGAGACCGATCTGTGTCCCTTGTACATAGGGACACAGATCGGTCACCTCCCCTAGTCACCAACCCTCCCCCTCCAGTTATAACACAATTCAGGGTACACATTTAACCCCTTCCTCACCCCCTAGTGTTAACCCCTTCAATGCCAGTCACATTTATACAGTAATTAGTGCGTTTTTATAGCACTGATCGCTGTATAAATGTGAATGGTCCCAAAAATGTGTCAAAAGTGTCCGATGTGTCCGCCATAACGTCGCAGTCAGGGAAAAAAAACGCTGATCGCCGCCATTAGTAGTAAAAAAAAATAATAATAAAAAATAATAATAATTCTGTCCCCTATTTTGTAAGCGATATAACTTTTTCGCAAACCAGTCGCTTATTGCGATTTTTTTTCTTTTTTTACCAAAAATATGTAGAAGAATACGTAATGCCTAGACTGAGAAAAAAAATGTTTTTAAAAAAAAATGGGCTATTTATTATAGCAACAAGTAACAAATATTGACTTTCTTTTTTTTAAATTGTCGCTCTATTTTTGTTTATAGCGCAAAAAATAAAAACTGCAGAGGTGATCAAATACCACCAAAAGAAAGCTCTATTTGTGGGGAAAAAAGGACGCCAATTTTGTTTGGGAGCCACGTCGCTCGACCGCGCAATTGTCAGTTAAAGCGACGCAGTGCCGGAAGCTGAAATTTCACCTGGTCAGGAAGGGGTATATGTGCCCACTAAGGAAGTGGTTAATGGCGTCCAAGTCTTAGCCCATAGGGTTCAATATTGAGTTGGCCCACCATTTGGAGCTATAACGGCTTGAACTTTTCTGGAAAGGCCGTCCACAACCCGGAAGTAAACAAAACCGCGATTGCGGCTAGTAAGCATGAGATCGGTGATTTTTTTTCCCGATCTCATGCTTTCCAGCCTGGAGGAGAGATGTGAGGTCTTATTGAGCCCGCATCACTCCATAAAGAGGACCTGTCACACACCATTCCTATTACAAGGGATGTTTACATTCCTTGTAATAGGAATAAAAGTGAAAAAAAAATGTAAAAAAAAGTGTAAAATAAATAATATATATTTTTTTTTAACGCCCCTGTCCCGGCAGCTCGTGCTCAGAAGCGAATGCACACGTAAGTCCAGCCCATGTATGTAAACGGCGTTCAAACCACACATGTGAGGTATCGCCGCGTGCGTTAGAGCGCGTGCAACAATTCTAGCACTAGATCTCCTCTGTAACTCTAATCTAGTAACCTGTAAAAAAAAAATCAAAGATTCGTAAGTAACAAAGTTTGGCGCCATTCCATGAGTGTGCGCAATTTTAAAGCGTGACATGTTAGGTATCTATTTTCTCAAAAAAATGGGCTAACTTTACTGTTTTGTTATTTTTTAATTCACGAAACCATTTTTTTTTTTTCACAAAAAAGAAGGCGTTTGAAAAATGATTGCGCAAATACTGTGCAAGATAAAAAGTTGCAATGACCGCCATTTTATTTCCTAGGGTGTCTGCTAAAAAAACATATATAATGTTTGGGGGTTCTGAGTAATTTTCTAGCAAAAGAATGTTGATTTGTACATGTAGGAGAGAAGTGCCAGAATGGGCCCGGTATGGAGGTGGGTATAAAAGCCCGGTATTAAAGGGGTTAATCACTTCTGAGTTTTTCATGTTTTGCGCTATAAATGAAAATAGAGCGCAAATGTTGTAAAAAAAAAAAATATATATATATATATATATATATATATATATATATATATATATATTTTTTTTGTTTTCTTTGTTGCTGTTATTTAGCAAATTAGTCATTTTTTGTTCATAAATTTTGGCCACAATAAGTTTATATTATTTGGTCGGTGTAAAAGTTATAGGGCCGGATTCAGAAAGCACTTACGCCGACGTATCTACAGATACGTAAGTGCACGGATGCGCCGTCATATCTGTGCTCCTGATTCTGTTAGCAAGATACGCCTGAAATTTGGCTTCATACGACCGATGTAAGTGTCCTACGCCGTTGTATCTTGGGCGCATATTTACGCTGGACGCATGTTATATATGCAAATGAGTAAGATAGGCCGATTTACGAACGTAGATGCGCCAGGCAGAAAAGATACGCGGTTTGCGTAAGGCTTACGTCCGGCGTAAGCTTACCCCTCATAAAGCAGGGGTAAGTCATGCAAAGGTATGGACGAGGGAACAGCTGTCTTATTGTACGTCGTTTATGTAGTACTACGTGAATAGGTTACGTTCAGTGATTCTACGTATCTTAGGCATTTGTCCCGACGTGATTCTGCGCATGCGTACTGGGATGCGTCCAAGAGTCGACGCATGCGCAGTTCTTACACCCCAAAACACATTCTGCTATTCCTCCCGAGTATGGCGATACCCCATGTGTGAGACTTTTACACAGCGTGGCCACATACAGAGGCCCAACATGCAGGGAGCACCATCAGGCGTTCTAGGGACATACTTTTTAAATCTAATTTGACTATCTATTACACTTTTGTGAGGCACTGATGTGGCACAGATGAGCACTGATGTGGCATGGATGTGGCACGGATGAGCACTGATGTGGCATGGATGAGTACAGATGTGACACAGACAGGGGCGGACTGAGAACTCATGGGGCCCCCGGGCAATAGAAGATTATGGGGCCCCCGGGCTTACAGGTGGCCACCAAGCCAGAAGGCAGTGCAGAGGCGGGGCAGCTAAAATCTCGGGATTTTCACATTAAAAGCATGTACGTTTTTGGACATATCAGGGACAGATGTAAAAAAAAAACACAGATTTTTACATACTATCCCTGGTTTTAATGAGCCTGGCAACCCTGATGGGGCCCCCTAGTGGCATGGGGCCCTCTGGCAGTGTTCCTCAATGGTCAGTCCGCCCCTAGACACAGATGATCACTGATGTGGCATGGATGAGGCATTGATGAGCATGAATGGATGGCGGTATGGATGTAGATAGATGAGCATGAATGAACCATGGATGAGTCATGGGTGAATGAGTCATGGATGGGGATGGATGAGTCATGGATGGGGGTGAATGAGTCATGGATGGGGATGGATGAGTCATGGATGGGGGTGAATGAGTCATGGATGTGGCATGGATGAGTACATGGATGGGGGTGAATGAGTCATGGATGGGGATGGATGAGTCATGGATGGGGATGAATGAGTCATGGATGGGGATGGATGAGTCATGGATGGGCATGGATGAGTCATGGATGGGGGTGAATGAGTCATGGATGGGGATGGATGAGTCATGGATGGGGATGGATGAGTCATGGATGGGGATGGATGAGTCATGGATGGGGGTGAATGAGTCATGGATGGGGATGGATGAGTCATGGATGGGGGTGAATGATGTGTCATGGATGGGGATGGATGAGTCATGGATGGGGGTGAATGAGTCATGGATGGGGATGGATGAGTCATGGATGGGGGTGAATGAGTCATGGATGGGGATGGATGAGTCATGGATGGGGGTGAATGAGTCATGGATGGGGATGGATGAGTCATGGATGGGGATGGATGAGTCATGGATGGGGATGGATGAGTCATGGATGGGGGTGAATGAGTCATGGATGGGGATGGATGAGTCATGGATGGGGGTGAATGAGTCATGGATGGGGATGGTTCTCATGAGTCATGACACAGATGGGGGTGATCTACAATGAGTCATGGATGGGGATGGATGAGTCATGGATGGGGGTGAATGAGTCATGGATGGGGATGGATGAGTCATGGATGGGGGTGAATGAGTTATGGATGGGGATGGATGCGTCATGGATGGGGGTGAATGAGTCATGGATGGGGATGGATGAGTCATGGATGGGGGTGAATGAGTCATGGATGGGGATGGATGAGTCATGGATGGGGGTGAATGAGTCATGGATGGGGAACCATGGATGAGTCATGGATGGGGATGGATGAGTCATGGATGGGGATGGATGAGTCATGGATGGGGGTGAATGAGTCATGGATGGGGATGGATGAGTCATGGATGGGGATGGATGAGTCATGGATGGGGATGGATGAGTCATGGATGGGGATGGATGAGTCATGGATGGGGATGGATGAGTCATGGATGGGGATGGATGAGTCATGGATGGACACAGATCAGTGCTGTGGGCACCTGGAGTCTGGAATTCAGCCCACAAGCACTGCTGCACCCGCTCCCTCCTCTCCTCACACGCTGTACCGATCAAGGTGAGTAAAGGGGAGGAGCTGTACCAGACATGCATGTGTGTTGACATTGGCCCTTTACCATGATCCGTGACGCACAATGTTTATAAACAGGTATCTCTCTATCTCCCCCAATGTTTATAAACAAGACTTTGTATCTCTCTACCCGGTGAGCACGGACAGTCTCTTTGTATCTCTCTATCTCCTGTATCTCTCTATCTCCCATCTGATCAATGTTTATAAACAATGTTACTTTGTATCTCGTATCTCTCTATCTCCTGTCAATGTTACGTATCTCTCTATCTCCCAGCAATGTTTATAAACAATGTTACTTTGTATCTCTCCATCTTCTGTCTGGACAATGTTTAAAACAATGTTACTTTGTATCTCTCTATCTCCTGTCTGATCAATGTTTATAAACAATGTTTCTGACAATCTTTTTCTGACAGCACCATCTCGGATAGATAGACAGATATAAGCTTCCTAGACCCTACACTGGTTGGGTGATCCCCCCCCCCCCCCGGTATCTGGGCAGAGACGTATCCCTTTATCATGTGTCATGCCGCCAGTGCCCTCTCTGCAGTCAGGATGATGGCATCTCTCAGGGTGATGGGGTGCAGAGATCGGACAGGACCCCCGTCTCATGTCACCCTACATGTCTGATCAGCGGGGAACGTGTGACCTCATACAGACGGCCACCACCACATGTCTGATAGTGTATTGTGTCCCTAGGGGCCCCGAGGCCCTACAGACCCCCTGACATTAATCCTAGATGACAGTCACTCTGCATGTAACCTCTTCACTGCCAGCTCACCAGCATGCCAACACTGCACAAATGGGACTGTGCCCAGCCATGCTGGCCATACATCTACAATGCCAGCCTACCCCCACCTTGTGTTTGGTGTAGAGTGGGGGAGGGTTGGACCCTCTGCCAGGTTTTTCTCTGGCGCAGAGACTGATGTGACTAGCTCAGATTTTTCCAATCTTCTATTGTCCAATCAGGGTGATCCTGTGCCAATTGTAGCCTCCGTTTCCTGTTCTCAGCTGGCAGGAGTGGCACCTGGTGTGGTCTTCTGCTGCTGTAGCCCATCTGCTTCAAGGATTGGATGTGTTGTTGTGAGGTTCAGAGATGGTATTCTGCATACCTTGGAGGGTAACTCAGTGGTTATTTGAGTTACTCTTGTCTTTCTATCATCTGAAACCAGTCTGCATATTCCCCTCTGACATCAACAAGGCAATGAGGGGGGTGGGAGGGGCGATGGGTCAGGAGGTGGGGCTATGTGTCGGGGAGCTCGGAGAACTCCGGGCAATTCAAATAAAAGCCATTACAGCAAGCAATCCCTGCTCTCTGATGATCCGGATGGGTCGCCTCTTACTCTGCACAGGTGAGGCGGTATTGATGCTGCATTGATGATCACAGGTTATGCTGCATTGAAGGGCACAGGTTGTGCTGCATTGAAGGGCACAGGTCACGCTGCATTGAAGGGCACAGGTCATGCTGAATTGATGGGCACAGGTCATGCTGCATTCATGGGCACAGGTCATGCTGCATTCATGGGCACAGGTCATGCTGCATTCATGGGCACAGGTCACGCTGCATTGAAGGGCACAGGTCATGCTGAATTGATGGGCACAGGTCATGCTGCATTCATGGGCACAGGTCATGCTGCATTCATGGGCACAGGTCACGCTGCATTCATGGGCACAGGTCACGCTGCATTGATGGGCACTGGTTATGCTGCAATGATGAGCACTGGTTATGCTGCATTGATGGGCACAGGTAATGCTGCATTGATGGGCACTGGTTACGCTGCATTGACGGGCACAGGTCAGGCTGCATTGACGGGCACAGGTCAGGCTGCATTGATGGGCACAGGTAATGCTGCATTGATGGGCACAGGTAATGCTGCATTGATGGGCACTGGTTATGCTGAATTGATGGGCACAGGTAATACTGCATTGATGGGCACTGGTCATGCTGCATTAATGGGCACAGAATATGTTGCATTTATGGGCACAGGTCATGCTGCATTGATGGGCACAGGTAATGCTGCATTGATGGGCACTGGTCATGCTGCATTAATGGGCACAGATTATGTTGCATTTATGGGCACAGGTCATGCTGCATTGATGGGCACAGGTGAGGCTACACTGATGGTCACTGATAAAGTTGCTGTTAATATTTATTGTTCTGCATAAAACATGTAAGTGTCATTTTATTAGATGATTTATGAGGGCGTGTTTAGGGGCAGGATTAGGGGGCGGGGCATGGCATGGGTTTGGTGTGGCAACTGGGGGCGAGTAACCTTGGCTAGTAGCTCATTAGAGTGTAAGCTCCTCTGTACAGAGACTGGTGTGATTGGCTCAGTGTTCTCTGTACAGCACTGTGGTATATGTCAGAGCTATATAAATGTATGATAATAATAGTGTGTGACTGTGGGGGGGGACATTAGAGTGTAAGCTCCTCTGTACAGAGACTGGTGTGATGGGCTCAGTGTTCTCTGTACAGCACTACGGTATATGTCAGAGCTATATAAATGTATAACAATGTTATCCTCCTTACATTGTGGAAGATTTCATGCTATAGCGGTGACATTGACGGAGCGCGGTAGCGGTCACGGTGTGGGATCGGCAGTAATTGGCATTGATAGGGGTGGTGGTGGAGCGGTGCCCGCTGTAATGGGATAATTGGTGGCGGGAGATGGATGTGCGCCTGTCTCCGGACATTAGCGCTCCGTGCGATGTGCTTGGGTCTGGCAGTTGGCGGTTTGTAGTGATGAGGGTCTGCGGGGATGGGTGGTCACATGACCCGGCACTTTCATTCATTCACCAAATTAAAGGTCGTGTGGAGGTGAGTGAGGGTGCCGGTGAGTGACAGGCACCTTCCTGCGACCTTAACGCGCTTACATCACACCGCCAAGTATAGAGACAGGCAGACACGGGGTGCGCAGCCGCTGGGTGCTCTGCAAAACTTTCACTTGGCTGTGTTCTCCAGGCAACAATAGAAAACCTGTGCGAAAAGCCTCAGATAGAAGCGGTTGCCAGCCTGCTGCTCCACCATATACCATATATAGAGAGATACAAAGTAACATTGTTTATAAACATTGATCAGGCGGAAGATAGAGAGATACAAAGTAACATTGTTTATAAACATTGATCAGGCGGAAGATAGAGAGATACAAAGTAACATTGTTCATAAATATAGGGCCAGATTCTCGTACATCTCCGTTTTTTTGAGTAGCGTATCCCATTTACGCTACGCCTCTGCAGTTTTTACAGGCAAGTGCTGCATTCTCAAAGCACTTGCTCCGTAATTTGCGGCGGCGTAGCGTAAATGGGCCGGCGTAAGGCCGCGTAATTCAAAGTAGGAAGGAGGTGGGCGTGTTGTATTTAAATTAAGCGCGCCCCGGCGCCGAACGAACTGCGCATGCGCCGGCCGTAAACGTAGCCCACTGCGCATGCTCCATAGTACGCCGCAAATACATTGGTTTCGACGTGAACGTAAGTAACGCCCTATTCGCGACGAGTTACGTAAACGACGGAATGACATGACGCTGTCCCGACGTCTATACTTAACATGGCGTACGCCGGACCTACGCAAGGTTACCCCTCAAATAGTAGGGGGTAACCTTACGCTTACGCAAACGACGTAAACTACGACGGCGGCGCGCAAATACGTTCGGGAATCGGCGTATCAGGCTCATTTGCATATTCAACCCAGAAATTGACGGAAACGCCACCTAGCGGCCATTGCAACTTAGATCCGACGGTGTAAGTGACTTACGCCAGTCGGATTTACGCCAAATCTATGCGTAACTGATTCTAAGAATAGTCGCATTGATAGGAGGGCTCAGAAACAGGGTACGACGCGTATCTGGTGATACCGTCGTATCTCTTCTGAGAATCTGGCTAGATCAGACAAGAGATAGAGAAACAGTAACATTGTTTATAAACATTGATCGCACGGGAGATAGAGAGATACAGTAACATTGTTTATAAACATTGATCAGACAGGAGATAGAGAGATACAAAGTAACATTGTTTATAAACATTGTCAGACAGGAGATAGAGAGTACAAATAACATTGTTTATAAACATTGATCAGACAAGAGATAGAGAGATACAAAGATTGTTTATAAACATTGGCCGGGAGATAGAGAGATACAAAGTAACATTGTTTATAAACATTGATCAGACAGGAGATAGAGAGACAAGAGATAGAGAGATACAAAGTAACATTGTTTATAAACATTGATCAGACAGGAGATAGAGAAATACAAACAATGTTACTTTGTATCTCTCTATCTCCTGCCTGATCAATGTTTATAAACAATGTTACTTTTTATCCTTCTATCTCCCATCTGATCAATGGGAGCAGAAGGATAGCATGTACTGCATACACCCTGTGTTCTTCAATGAAGGTTTCACAACTGAACTGGTAAAGTAACTTCTTTTGCTAAATTATTAAACATTATAAGCTGAAGGTTTTATACATGATTGATCATATAACACCCTCCACCATAGGGAGGTGCTAGATGTGTAGTGTTCTGTCACTACAGGTAAATTCTAGCAGCCCTTTGCTGCGAGCTAGGCCTGTTTGTTTTTGATCTGGGGGCAGGGAGTGGTTAGTGTAGCACAGTGGCGGCCCGCCCATATGGGCGCACGGGCGCCGCCCCCCCCCCTCCCGCAGTCACAAAAAAAACGGGCCCTTTAAGAACTTTTATTCGGCTAAAATGTCATTTTAGCAGAAGTTCTGGCGGCCGTCTATAGAGGGCGCTGCAGCGCCACCCTCTCTCACAAATAACTCACATTCAATGCAATGCATTGAACGTGTGTTATTGTTGCCAGCTGCCTGGTCTATTCATATAACCGGACATTGGGCGCCGGTTACCCGAATAGCGGCAGCTGGTTGGCTGAGGGGAACTGCCTATCAAAGCCAGCGGCTCTGATAGGCTTTTCCAGTACCGCCCTCCGGCTCTCGGAAGTCTATGCTCGGAGCGCAGGCAATCTGCGTTCCTTGCATGAGACTGACGGCCGTTTCAGCCAATCAGGTTCCCGGATTCTGGTTATCAGGAACCTGATTGGCTGAAGCTTCTCCACGGCGGCAGAAGACATCGAGGGAGGACATGGAAGCGTCAGGTAAGTGATTTTTACAGGGAAAGGGGCATCATGGGGCACAGTGGTTACAAAGGGCACAGAGGCGACAATGAGCACAGTGGCATGGGGCACAGTGGTGACAATTGATGGCACAGTGACTGCATATGATGGCATGGCACAGTGGTGACAATTGATGGCACAGTGGTGGCGTTTGATGGCATGGCACAGTGGTGACAATTGATGGCACAGTGGTGGCGTTTGATGGCATGGCACAGTGGTGACAATTGATGGCACAGTTGAAGTGTTTGATGGCATGGCACAGTGGTGACAATTGATGGCACAGTGACTGCATTTGATGGCATGGCACAGTGGTGACAATTGATGGCACAGTGGTGACGTTTGATGGCATTGCACAGTGGTGACAATTGATGGCACAGTGACTGCATTTGTTGGCATGGCACAGTGGTGACAATTGATGGGCACAGTAGCTGTGTTTGATGGCTTGGCACAGTGTTGACAATTGATGGCACAGTGACTGCATTTAATGGCATGGCACAGTGGTGACAATTGATGGGCACAGTAGCTGTGTTTGATGGCATGGCACAGTGGTGACAATTGATGGCACAGTGGTGGAGTTTGATGGCATGGCACAGTGGTGACAATTGATTGCACAGTGGTGGCGTTTGATGGCATGGCACAGTGGTGACAATTGATGGCACAGTGGTGGCGTTTGATGGCATGGCACAGTGTTGACAATTGATGGCACAGTGGTGGAGTTTGATGGCATGGCACAGTGGTGACAATTGATGGCACAGTGACTGCATTTAATGGCATGGCACAGTGGTGACAATTGATGGGCACAGTAGCTGTGTTTGATGGCATGGCACAGTGGTGACAATTGATGGCACAGTGGTGGAGTTTGATGGCATGGCACAGTGGTGACAATTGATTGCACAGTGGTGGCGTTTGATGGCATGGCACAGTGGTGACAATTGATGGCACAGTGGTGGCGTTTGATGGCATGGCACAGTGTTGACAATTGATGGCACAGTGGTGGAGTTTGATGGCATGGCACAGTGGTGACAATTGATGGCACAGTGACTGCATTTAATGGCATGGCACAGTGGTGACAATTGATGGGCACAGTAGCTGTGTTTGATGGCATGGCACAGTGGTGACAATTGATGGCACAGTGGTGGAGTTTGATGGCATGGCACAGTGGTGACAATTGATGGCACAGTGGTGGCGTTTGATGGCATGGCACAGTGGTGACAATTGATGGCACAGTGGTGGCGTTTGATGGCATGGCACAGTGGTGACAATTGATGGCACAGTTGCTGTGTTGCATGGCACACACAGTGGTGACAATTGATGGCACAGCGGCTGCATTTGATGGCATGGCACAGTGGTGACAATTGATGGCACAGTTTCTGTGTTTGATGGCATGGCACAGTGGTGACAATTGATGGCACAGTGGCTGCATTTGGTGGCATGGCACAGTGGTGACAATTGATGGCACAGTGGTGGCGTTTGGCACAGTGGTGGCGTTTGATGGCATGGCACAGTGGTGGCGTTTGATGGCATGCCACAGTGGTGACAATTGATGGCACAGTGACTGCATTTGATGGCATGGCACAGTGGTGACAATTGATGGCACAGTTGCTGTGTTGCATGGCACACACAGTGGTGACAATTGATGGCACAGCGGCTGCATTTGATGGCATGGCACAGTGGTGACAATTGATGGCACAGTGGTGATGTTTGATGGCATTGCACAGTGGTGACAATTGATGGCACAGTGACTGCATTTGTTGGCATGGCACAGTGGTGACAATTGATGGCACAGTGGTGGCGTTTGATGGCATGGCACAGTGGTGACAATTGATGGCACAGTTGCTGTGTTGCATGGCACACACAGTGGTGACAATTGATGGCACAGCGGCTGCATTTGATGGCATGGCACAGTGGTGACAATTGATGGCACAGTTTCTGTGTTTGATGGCATGGCACAGTGGTGACAATTGATGGCACAGTGGCTGCATTTGGTGGCATGGCACAGTGGTGACAATTGATGGCACAGTGGTGGCGTTTGGCACAGTGGTGGCGTTTGATGGCATGGCACAGTGGTGGCGTTTGATGGCATGCCACAGTGGTGACAATTGATGGCACAGTGACTGCATTTGATGGCATGGCACAGTGGTGACAATTGATGGCACAGTTGCTGTGTTGCATGGCACACACAGTGGTGACAATTGATGGCACAGCGGCTGCATTTGATGGCATGGCACAGTGGTGACAATTGATGGCACAGTGGTGATGTTTGATGGCATTGCACAGTGGTGACAATTGATGGCACAGTGACTGCATTTGTTGGCATGGCACAGTGGTGACAATTGATGGCACAGTGGCAGCATTTGATGGCATGGCACAATGGTGACAATTGATGGCACAGTTTGTGTGTTTGATGGCATGGCACAGTGGTGACAATTGATGGCACAGCGGCTGCATTTGATGGCATGGCACAGTGGTGACAATTGATGGCACAGTGGTGATGTTTGATGGCATTGCACAGTGGTGACAATTGATGGCACAGTGACTGCATTTGTTGGCATGGCACAGTGGTGACAATTGATGGCACAGTGGCAGCATTTGATGGCATGGCACAATAGTGACAATTGATGGCACAGTTTGTGTGTTTGATGGCATGGCACAGTGGTGACAATTGATGGCACAGTGGCTGCATTTGGTGGCATGGCACAGTGGCTGCATGTGATGGGCACAGTGAGGCTGCAATATTTTTTTTCCGTTTGCGCTCCCCCAAAAATTTTGAGCACCAGCCGCCACTGGTGTAGCAGTGGGTGTGACTGACATGCACTTCAGCTTTTGGGTGCCTCTCCTGTTTCCAGTGAGAATGTTTTGGAAAGGGGGCAGGGCCGAGAGTTGGCGTGGCACGGGGTGTATATAGGTGCTCTGACCAATCCCCAAGTAGGATATATATTCCCTATATATTCCCTCAGTCAGCCTGCTGTCGGGAGTTGTCGGGCTGGGTGAACTGAAGGATGGAGTGCTAGACTGCGTACAGGAGGAGTGCCCCCATCTGGGGGAGGGGGGTGCGTCTCAGGCAAAGGAGCTCGGGAGCTGGGAGGGAGCATCCCTTTACGGTCTTGGAGGTGTCCTGGAACAGGAGCTGGAGAAGCAGTTGGTCCGCATGTCCAGGTAAATCCTTCAGGAAGGACTCAGGGCAGGGGTCGGTGAGTGAAGCACAGTGGAGATCTGGAAGAGGCACGCCAGGGTGAGCTGGGAGGGATAACAAAAGTGACCTGGGGAATGCCCATAGAAAAACCAAGCCTACTTACCAACCAGCCAGCAAAACAACCAATTAACCTGTCTAACAGTATACGTTAAAAACAGGGGTTTTGTCCGCACGCATTTGCAAACGCATGCGTGAGCCACAGAGCCGCGCCAAGGCACCCCTCAATCTGTGGTCCTAACACTATCTGTGGGCCATCTGTAAGCCGGGGGCCCCATAATTTTCCATTGCCCGGGGGCCCCATAATTTTCTATTGCCCGGGGGGCCCCATGAGTTGTCAGTCCGCCCCTGGGTGCAGTATTTTCAAGTCGGGACCGCTGGGATCAGTAGTCCATCATCAAATATTTTCCTCAAGTAATGTCCACGGCCACAAAAAGGGGTACTGCAGGCCTTGGCCAAGTGGCGGAATTATCAGTGTCGCGGCAGTCGCCATTGTGACTGGGCCTTGTAATTCCGTCAAGTACGGGGGGCCCGCCACCCGCCCGTGTGAGGTGCTGTTGGTTCCGGGCAGGGCCGATCAACTACACGGGAAGAAGATGGAGAGGCTCAGGCTGCTAATACCAGGCGGCACTTGGGGCCCCGCGCCGCCGCCAAAGGTCCGCGGCTAGCAACAGGCGGAGATAATCAGGAGGAGGAGCCGAGGAGGCCGCAACCGCCCCAGTCTCAGCCGGCGGCCATTTTCCTGAAGACCAAGGAGGAGAGAGAGAGAGCCCTGCCTGCTGTGATAGAGCTGCGGTGCCTGGTCGGTCGATGGGACTGTGATCAGAGAGAACTGTGCCAGTAAGTGCCATTTTTCACCACGGCCATGCCAAATGCCCTGTATTGTCACCTGAATCAAACGCAGCCACTGTGCCATCAATTGTCACCAGTCTGGCCATCAAGTCACCACGGTCAAACGCAGGGGCCATTTTTCACCACTGGCTGCATCAAACGCAACTGCCATCATTCACCATAGCCATCAAAAGCCGCTGTGCCATTTTTCACCACTCATGCCATCTGCAGCCACTCCATCACCACGTCCTCAAACGCAGCCACGGTCAATTGTCACCACTGATTCCATCAAACGCAGCCTGCCATCTTCACCACTGCTCCTCTGCAGCCCTCTAATTGTCACCACGCCATTCCATTAAAGGCACTGTGCCATCAGTCACCACTTACTCAAACGCGGGATGTCAGAATTTTGATGGAGATCTGCTTTTCTGAATGATTTTATATCATTATATAAAACAATAATTGGGGGGCCTTCGTTATTATATTTTTTTCTTTGGGGGGGGGGCAGCCATTTTTGGTCCCCCCATGTCTTGGGCCGCTGCAGCCACCCCACCCTCCTAATCTGCTTATCTCTGCTGCCCCCACAGTGCTTTCTAAACACAGTGCTATCTAGCCCCCCCCCCCCCCCCCCCCCCAGTGCTCTCCACCTCCCCCATGGTCTCCACTGCCCCCATGCTCTCCGCTGCCCCCTGTGCCCTCCACTTCTCCCCCAGTGCTATCCAGCCCCCCCTGTGCTCTCCTCCTCCCTCCTGTGCTCTCCACCTCTCCACCTCCCCCCATGCTCTAGGCTGCCCCCCAGTGCCCTCCACCTCTTCCCTTGTGCTTTTTACCTCCCCACGTGCTCTCTTTACTACTACTAACTACTATAACATTTTCAGTTCTAGCATGAACCGCTATAACATAATTCATTCTCTGGGCATCCCATGTCCCTATTCCCCATCCCAGTCAGGGCCGCCATCAGGGGGGTACAGGCATTACACCTGTAAGGGGCCCGGGGGTCCCCAGGGGCCCGGATGGGAATGGGAACCGAAGGTCCCCAGGGGCCCGGAGGCCACCAAGGGCCCCAGATGGCAAGCCCTTTTTTTATAAAAAAAATATATTTTTTTATAAAAAAATATATTTTTTTATAAAAAAATATATTTTTTTATAAAAAAATATATTTTTTTATAAAAAAATATATATTTTTTTATAAAAAAAAATATATTTTTTTAATATATTTTTCTTTTATTTTTTATTAAAGGGCCAAATTTTTTTCTTTTATTTTTTTAGAGGTCCCCAGGGGCCCGGAGGCCACCAGGGCCCCAGATGGCAAGCCCTTTTTTTTTTTATAAAAAAATATATTTTTTTAATATATTTTTCTTTTATTTTTTATTAAAGGGCCAATTTTTTTTCTTTTATTTTTTTTAGAGGTGGACCTGGAGATCCCCAGGGCCCCAGATGACAACCTCCCTTTTTTTATAAAAAAAAATATATATTTTTTATATTTTTTTATTTCTTTTATTTTTATATTTATATTATATATATATATATATATATATATATATATATATATATATATATATATATATATTATTATTAAAGGGCCCAGAGGTCCCCAGGGCCCTCCTTTTTTATAATTTATTTTTACTTTTTTATATTATTTTATTTCTTTTTTTTAATATATAGATGTATTTTTATTAAAGGGCTCAGAGGTCCCCAGGGCCCCATCTGTCAAACTCCCTTTTTTTATAATTGTATTTTTTATTTTTGTTTATATATTTTTTTTATATTTTTATTTTTTATTAAAGGGCCCAGAGGTCCCCAGGGCCCTGGAAGGCAACCCCCTTGTTTTTTTTTTTTTTATATATATATATAAATGTTTATAAATGTTTTTTTTTTTTTTTTTTTTTTTTTTTATATATATATATTTTTTTTTTTTTTTCTTTCTTTCTTTTTTTAAAGGGCCCAGGGGTTTCTTTTTATTAAATGGAATGGAAAGCTCCCTTTTTTTTGTAATTTCCTTTTATAAAAAAAAAAATAAGGTCCCCGGGCCCCAGTTGGCAACCACCCTTTTTTAAAAAAAAATATATATATTATATATATTTTTTCTTTTTATTAAAGGGCACAGAGGTCTCCAGGCCCCCGGACGGCTACCCCCCTTTTTTATATATATTTTTCTTTATTTCTTCTTTTTGTAAACGGCCCCCCCGCTTCTCAATTCGCGGCAGCAGCCCACCCCGCTTCTCAATTCTCTGCTCTAGGGGGCCCATTCCTGAAGCTGTGTAAGGGCCCCCAAAATTCCTGATGGCAGCCCTGATCCCAGTTAATCTCCTAATAAAAATAACTAAAACAAGCAAAAGACTTTTCATTGACTGAAAGAGTGTCTAATGGATGTCTGGCAGCAGGGTGATGCCAGTGGATGTAGTAACTCGTAGCAACCACCCGCTACATTCATATCTCCCTACACTGCTGTTCTATACAGGGTCCTCCACAGAGAGACCACTGCTTCCACACAGAGGGCAATAATCCTTCTCTGCAGCACGCTGGCAGGGGGAGAGGCTTTTCTGCTCAGACTGTGGCTGCTTTAAGGAGGAAAACAAACACTTATTATTATTTCGAAGCACCTGGAATGTATTCAGCTGATTTACAATCACTTGGTATTTTAAAGCTGCAAATACACATTACGGAAGAATTCTCAGAATCCTGATCATCCCTAATTCACCAAAAATAATTATTTTCTGTGGCAATGATACGAAAGCCCCTTAAAGTGCCAAGAAAGAGACTCGCCGCATAACTAATAAAGGACGGCGAGGAGGTTTGCGCGGTTGTTGTTTGTTACCCTTCCGCACGCGGTGCTCGCCCGGAACATGTGACGATACTTGTGAGCGATCGTCTCCAGTTCTTCAGTCAGCGGCCCAGCTGGCAGGCTCTTTGTGGCGGCTGGCAGGGAACAGAACAGACAGAAAATTACCTGTGGGTGACAGACGGAAACAAATCACAACTCTGATGACGGCACAACTGGCGCTCGGTAAGTGGCTTTAATTTACAATTATGGGGCTGATTGGTGTAACACCTGAGACATCACACGTGGAGTACGTCCCAGCCAAGCACACATAATGCTTGTGTTCTCCAAGAATCACCCCCCCCCCCCCCCATACTCATACTGAGTCCCTTCTGTCTGTCTGTCCTTGTTCTATACAGAGTACAGTGGGGGAAATAATTATTTGATCCCCCGTGCAGATTGTGTAAGTTTGCCCACTTACAAAGAAATGAAGGGGCTATCATTTTTATCATAGGTGTTTTTTTAATAATCCAGAAAAAAAAACACACATAATACAAATGGTATAAATTGAGCTGCAGTTCCGTGAGTAAAATAAGTATTTGATCCCCAAGCAAAACATGACTTGGTGGAGAAATCCTTGTTGGCAAGCAGGCAGTGGCGGCTGGTGCTCAAATTTTTTGGGGGGGCGCAAACAAACTAAAAAAAAAAACATAAATTGCAGCCACTGTGCCCATAAAACGCAGCCACTGTGCCCATCAAACGCACCTACTGTGCCAAACACAGCTACTGTACCCATAAATTGCAGCCACTGTGCCATCAAACGCAGCCACCGTGCCCATCAAACGCACCTACTGTGCCAAACACAGCTACTGTACCCATAAATTGCTGCCACTGTGCCATCAAACGCAACCACTGTACCAATAAATTGCCGCCACTGTGCCAAACACAGCCACTGTACCCATCAATTGCTGACAGTGTGCCCATCAATTGCCGCTACTGTGCCCCAACAGATACTGACACTGTGTACATCAATTGCCGCCAGTGTGCCCCATCAAATGCTGCCAGTGTTCCGATCAATTGCTGCTACTGTGCCCCATCAGATGCTGCCAGTGTGCCCATCAATTGTCGCTACTGTGCCCCATCAGATGCTGCCAGTGTGCAGATCAATTGCCGCTACTGTGCCCCATTAGATGCTGCCAGCATGCTCATACATTGCCGCTACTGTGCCCCATCAAATGCTGCCAGTGTGCCCATCAATTGCCACTACTGTTCCCCATCAAATGCTGCCAGATTGTCGGTCAATTTCTGCTAATGTGCCCCATCAGATGCTGCCAGTGTGCCGATCAATTGCCACTACTGTGCCCCATCAGATACTGACACTGTGCCCATCAATTGGCGCCAGTGTGCCCCATCAAATGCTGCCAGCGTGCTGATCAATTGCCACTACTGTGCCCCATCAGATGCTGCCCGGCACTTACCTGTGTCGCAGCGGGTCAGCGGTGGTCTCCTGCATGTCCTCCATGTCTTCTTCTGTCCTCTCTCAGGTGTGCAATCACAGCGCCTGGTGTTTCAGCCAATCAGGTGACCAGTAGCAGACCTGGCAACCTGATTGGCTGAGAGGCGATTCAGTGTTAGCAAAGCGAATTCCTTCGCTTTGCTAACACACAGCTGAGTGAACGCCCAGCATGGCGCCCGCTGTTCACTGTTTTGGGCACCTATTAGAGCCTATGGCTCTAATTAGGCGCTTCTAAAAAAACACCCCCGCCACTATAATTCAGGTGCCTGGCGCCTGAAAATGGGCCGGGCGGCTGGTGCTCCAAATTTTGGGGAGAGGCAAACAAACTGAAAAAAAACATCAATTGCAGCCACTGTGCACATCAAACGCAGCCACTGTACCAAACGCAGCCACTGTACCAAACGCAGCCACTGTACCCATCAATTGCAGCCACTGTGCACATCAAACACAGCCACTGTACCCATCAATTGCTGACACTGTGCACATCAAACGCAGCCACTGTACCCATCAATTGCTGACACTGTGCCCATCAAATGCTGATCTTCTCTACAGATCTCTAAATCCTTAAGGTTTCTTAGAATGTTCTATAGGATTAAGGTCTGGAGACTGGCTAGGCCACTATATGACCCTAATGTGTTTCTTCTTGGGCCTCTCCTTGGCGGAATGTTTTGGGTCATTGCAATGCTGGAAGACCCATCCATGACCCATCTTCAGTGTTCTGGCTGAAGGAAGAAGGTTCTCATCCAAGAAGGTTCTCTTCTTTCAATACATGGCCTCGTCTTCGTCTATTGGCCCCTCAATGTGGCAAAGTGGACCTGTACCCTTTAGAAGATAAACAGCCCCAAAGCGTCATGTTTCCACCTCCGTGTGACTGTAGGGATGGTGTTCTGAGGGTCATAGCCGGCATTTTTCTTCCTCCAAACATGGCGAGTCGAGTTATTGCCAAAGAGCTACATTTTGGTCTCATCTGACCACAGAACTTTCTTCCAATCCTTCTCTGAATCATTTAGATGTTCATTGGAAAACTTCAGACGGTCCTGTACATGTGAGGGGGACCTTGTGGGCTCTGCAGGATTTCAATCCATGGCGGTGTATTGTGTTACCAATGGTTTGTTAGGTGACTTTGGTCCCAACTGCCTTGAGATCATTCACAAGCTCCTCCCATGAAGTTCTGGGCGGATCCCTCACTATTCTCATGACCATCCTCACCCCATGAGGTGAAATCTTTCATGGAGCTCCACACCTCTTGCTCACCAAGCTTCTTGCTGATGGTCTTGTAGCCCATTCCAGTCTTGTGCAGGTCTACAATCTTCTCCCTCATGTCCTTTGGCAGATCTTTGGTCTCCCCCATGATGATGAGTTTGAATGGAAGAAAGATTCTGCTGTTTTGGAACGCATCCATGGATGATCATACAGTGTGCTTATCTACCCCAGAGCCATACATGTAGGTGCGAACTTATAGCACACCCTAATGTAAGTGCGCATTACTTTGATGGTTGCTTGGATTCACTGTTGCCAATCATGTTTGCGCGATGCTGATGTTTATAACTTTTTTGACCCAGGTTTTTTTTACTTAAAAATTCCGTTCTGGCAGTGGCGACTGGTGCTAAAATATTTTAGGAGGGGCAAAATCAAACTATTTTTTTTTAAACAAACCCCATCAATTATAGCCACTGTGCCCATCAAATGCAGCCACTGTGCCATCAAATGCAGCCACTGTGCCAATAAACGCTGCCACTGTGCCCATGAAATGCTGCGACTGCCAAACGCTGCCACTGTGCCCATCAAACGCTGCCACTGTGCCCATCAAACGCTGCCACTGTGCCCATCAAACGCTGCCACTGTGCCATCAAATGCAGCCACTGTGCCATCAAATGCAGCCACTGTACCATTAAACGCTGCCACTTTGCCATCAAAAGCTGCCACTGAGCCCATGAAATGCTGTGACTGTGCCAAACGCTGCCACTGTGCCCATCAAATGCAGCCACTGTGCCCATGAAATGCTGCGACTGTGCCAAACGCTGCCACTGTGCCCATCAAATGCAGCCACTGTGCCCATCAAATGCAGCCACTGTGCCCATCAAATGCTGTGACTATGCCAAACGCTGCGACTGTGCCATCAAACGCTGCCACTGTGCCATCAAAAGCTGATACTGTGCCATCAAAAGCTGCGACTGTGCCATCAAAAGCTGCGACTGTGCCATCAAAAGCTGCGACTGTGCCATCAAAAGCTGCGACTGTGCCATCACATGCAGCCACTGTGAGTGTGCCCCCCATGTCTGCTCGCCATCTGCCCGGCACTTACCCTGTCTTGTGGGGCAGCGGGCGACGACGACAAGCAGGGTTCTTCATGTCTCCTGCACTCCCGTCCTCTCCTCCCATCAGGCGTCCAATAGCGGCGCCTGTTGTTTCAGCCAATCAGGTGACAGGTAACCAGAACTGAGCAACCCGATTGGCTGAGAGGCAGGTCAGTGTTAGGAAAGCGATGTATTCAGTTCCCTAACACACCACCGAGTAATCAGCGAACGCACAGCAGTGCGCTAATCAGGAAGAATATTAGAGCCTATGGCTCTAATCAGGCGCTTCCAAAACACCACCCCTGGAAACTGACTATTCTTGCCTGCTGCCTACCTCAACCTCAAAAATGATTATTCTTGACTGCTGCCTACCTTGACCTCTGCCTAGAAACTGACTATTCTTGCCTGCTGCCTGCCTCAACCTTACTCTGGAAACTGACTATTCTTGCCTGCTGCCTACCTCAACCTCAACCTGGAAAATGATTATTCTTGCCTGCAGCCTGCCTTGACCTCTGCCTAGAAACTGACTATTCTTACCTGCTGCCTGTCTAAACCTCACTCTGGCAACTGACTATTCTTGCATGCTTCCTGCCTTAACATCACCCTGGAAAATGATTATTCTTGTCTGCTGCCTGCCTCAACCTCACCCTGGAAAATGACTATTCTTGCCTGCTGTCTGCCTAAACCTCACCTTGAAAACTGACTATTATTTTCTACTGCCTGCCTAAGCCTCACCCTAGAAACTGATTATTCTTGCCTGCTGCCTGTCTTGACCTCTGCCTAGAAACTGACTAGTCCTTCCTGTTTTGACCTCTGCCTGAAACTGACTATTAATGCCTGTTCCCGATTATTGCTAGTGATAATTACTGTCTTCTTCTGGCGTGGACGGCAAACTCCCCCCCACCCCCCTTCTTGCCGTGAGAAGACAATTTCCGATTCCCCTCTGCTTGTTCTGAATATTCTTGTATGCTGCATGCCTCAACCTTGGTCTAAACCAGAATATTCTTACCTGCCTTGACCAAACCCTGAAAATTGACTATTCATGCCTGCCACCTGCCTGTTTTTCCGTCAACCTCTGCCTGGAAACTGATTATTCGTGCCTGTCTGCCCGCCACCTGCCTCGATCTCTGCCTTGAGGTCGACTATTCTTGCCTGTTGCCTGCCCTTACCTTTGCTAGAAAACTGACTATTCTTGCCTTGCACCTGCCTTCACCTCATAATGAGATACTGACGATTTTTACCTACTGCCTGCTTCTACTTTGTCTAGAACTTTGTCTGCCACCTGCCTTATCGACTACTCACCTCTGCACCTTCCAGCCATGGCTAACCCACATCCACAGCTCACCTCTGCATCGCCCTACATAGTTTACCCCCCCATCCATGGCTCACGTCTGTACTCCCTGCCATAACCAACCCTATTCCATGGCTCAGCTCTGCACACTCTCGCTAACTCCCATTCAAGACTCCCCTCTGCACCCCTCAGCCATAGCTAAATCTCATCCACGATCTACGGATCACCTCTGCCCTCCCCAGGCATGGCTAACCCCCATCCAAAGCTTACTGCTGCACCCCCTGCCATAGCTAACCCCCATTCACAGCTCACCCCCAACCATGCCACCTGCCTTATCGACTGATTGCGTCTCCACCCTCCAGCCTTAGCTAACCCACATTCACAGCTCACATTTGTACCCCCCTAGCTATGGCTGAAGGTTGCAGAGGTGAGCTGTGGATAGGGGTTAGGTATGGTGAGGGCTGCAGAGGTAAGCCATGGATGGGGGCTATAGTGAGCTGGATAGTGATGGCGGGGTGCAGAGGTAAGATGTGGATAGGAATTAGCTATGGCGGGGTTGCAGAGGTAAGCTGTGGATCGGAGTTATCTATGGCAGGGGTGCAGAGCTAAGCTTTGGATGGGAGTTAGCTATGGTGGGGGGTGCAGAGGTAAGCGGTGGATGGGGGTTAGCTATGGAGCGGATGGATGGGGAGTTAGCTATGGGGGTTAGAGGGGGGTGCAGAGGTAAGCATTGATGGGGGTTAGCTATGGCGGTTAGCTAGTTAAGGGGTGCAGAGGTAAGCTGTGTGGATGGGGGTTAGCTATGGTGGCTTATGGTGAGGGGTGCAGAGGTGAGCTGTGGATGGGGGGTTAGCTATGGCTATGAGGGGTGCAGAGGTGAGCTGTGGATGGGAATTAGCTATGAGCTGGATGGGGTTAGCTATGGAGGGGTGCAGAGGTAAGCTGTGGATGGGGGTTAGCTATGGTGAGGGGTGCAGAGGTGAGCTGTGGATGGGAATTAGCTATGGCTGAGGGGTGCAGAGGTAAGCTGTGGATGAGGGTTAGCTATGGTTAAGGGGTGCAGAGGTGAGCTGTGGATGGGGGCTAGCTATTTTGGGGGGTGCAGAGGAAAGCCATGGATGGGGGTTAGCTATGGTAAAGGGGTAAGCTGTGGATGGGGGTGAGCTAGGGTTAAGGGGTACAGAGGTGAGCTGTGGATGGGAATTAGCTATGGTGGGGAGCGCAGAAGAGGTAAGCTGTGGATGGAAGTTAGCTATGCTTAAGGGGTGCAGAGGTGAGCTGTGGATGGGAATTAGCTATGGCTGGGGGGTGCAGAGGAGAGCCATGGATGAGGGTTAGCTATGGTTAAGGGGTGCAGAGGTGAGCTGTGGATGGGGGTTATCTATTTCGGGGAGTGCAGAGGAGAGCCATGGATGGGGGTTAGCTATGGTAAAGGGGTACAGAGGTGAGCTGTGGATGGGGGTGAGCTAGTGTTGAGGGGTACAGAGGTGAGCTGTGGATGGGGGTGAGCTATGGTGGGGAGTGCAGCAGAGGTAAGCTGTGGAAGGAAGTTAGCTATGGTTAAAACGGAGGTTTCGCCAATCTTTTTTTTTATTAAAAGCCAGCAGCTACAAATACGGCAGCTGCCGACTTTTAAAAAATGGACACTTACCTGTCTATCACGCCCGCGATGTCAGCAGCCGAGGCTCGGTCCTTTCTGCTTCACTGCCCGATTCCCAACTGCGCATGCACGAGGATCGCAGCGTGCGGTGACTGGTCCCCGCTCTCTCCTGGGAACAGTGTTTCCCAGAAGACAGCGGGGGCGGGTGACATCAGAGGCTGGATTCCGCCCCGGGGAACCGAACCAGGAAGTGGTGCAAATACTTGTCTCAGACAGGAATCTGCACCCCCCTCCCCTCTGAAATGTGTCAAATGTGACACCGGAGGGGGGGGGGGTCCAAAAAGCGGAGGTTTGAACCTTTACTTTAAGGGGTGCAGAGGTGAGCTGTGGATGGGAATTAGCTATGGCAGGGAGTGCAGAGGTAAGCTGTGGATAGGGGTTAGCTATGGAGGGGGGTGCAAAGGTGAGCTGTAGATGAAGGTAAAAAAACTTTTGTGTACAGCTCCCCATCCCCCCAGCTTCTCTTAATGCTTACCTGAATGCCCAATCTCAATCCAGCTATGTGCACAAGAGCAGGGGCTCAGGAGCGAGCACATAAGAATGCAGGGCTGGACTGGGACAGAAATTTGGCCCTGGACTTCATCCAGACCGGCCCACTTTGACAGGTCTCTCCCATGGCAGCCGGACAACTCCCGCACCCCCCCCCCCCCGGGCCACCCAAGCCCCCTCTTCCCCTTCACTAGCCGTTCTACTTTATTAGAGTAGAACGGCTGGTATTGGCACTCTTATAGGCAGTACCAGTGGGGAAGCTAGACATTATTTCACCCGGGGGCAAAGAATCAGTTTGGTGCCCCCCCCATATGGGACAAGATTAGGCAGAAGTGAGAAACTCCCAGGCCATAGCTGTTGAGTCAGCTGTCTGTCTCCTCCCCCCATGCTCCTCTGTCGTCTCCCCTGCTCACCTGGTCCTCCCCCTGCTTCTTTGTTCCTCCCAGGTGAGCGATGCGGGGAGGGAGAGGAGGTGAGCGCTGCGGGAAGGGTGAGACAGAGGAGCGGAGGGTGCCGCCAGTCCACTGTCACTGAAGCCGGCCCACTGAGCAATCGGCCCACCGGGAAACTCCCTGTAATCCCAATGGCCAGTCCATCCCTGCAAGAATGCCCACAAGTGGCTTGCTATGGGAGCACTCATCTGGGGGGGGGGGGGGGGGACGTAGGGTGACCACATTTCCAAACTACCATTCAGGGACACCCTCCCTTCCCAAAAATCAGCTTGTGCTGTAACGAATCACAGCACAGTGATTGGACACAAGAGGCGGAATTTATGATTACTCCAATCACAAGCAGTGGGCGGGGATTGTGCTTCTCCCGGCATTCCCGGCCAGGACAAGTACTGTCAGTGAGTAGCGGTGATGTGGTGGCCTTTTTTGGGGGCATCAGATTGGCCTGGGGGTGGCTGTGTAGTTTTTTCCTGGGACACTGTATTGTCCTGGAATGAAGGTGCCCGGGACAGACCTGCAAAATGTGGGACTGTCCCGGGCAATCCGGAACACGTGGTCAGCCTAGGGGGGGGGGTGCAGGAATGACAGTGGGGACCCGAGGAGAGGAGTATGCAAAACCATTGCATAGAGCAGGCAAGTATATGTTTGTTTGTTTTTCCTTTAGTATCACTTTAACCTTCAGCGTAAAAGTAAAAGTCACATTGCCCGGTGTTTGCGTAGCCGACAGTCGTGACTTAGGCAGCCAATTCACACATATCATTCCTAGTGTCACCGCCGAGGTCACCGGATCTGCATCACGCTTTACACTTGGGAATTCGCCCATTTTGCCCTGTCTTATCTAATAATGGGATTGCTGTGGTGGTAACGACGGCACGCCATTGCTCATGCCTGAGGAGTCTGCGTTTTATGCTACAACGCGGCGTGAGCTCCGAGCCTCCAGCAAATCCTTGTCAGGAGAACATTGGGAGACAATAATCATCATCAAACTAAAGTATTACCCGAAAGATGCAAAACATCGCAGAGAGGAATAATAGACGTTATCGGAAAACTCATTATAAATGGCTACCTGGAGATCTTTTGGGCTATTTTGTGATCCAGCATCAGATATTCTTTTTCATGTTACCTGCAGATACAGTGCCTTGAAAAAGTATTCATACCCCTTGAAATGTTCCACATTTTGTCATGTTTCAACCAAAAAACGTAAAAAAAAATTCCCTAAGCTTCTCTAACAAACCTCTGAGGACTTCACAGAACAGCTGTATTTATACTGAGATTAAATAACACATAGGTGGACTCTATTTACTAATTAGGTGACTTCTGAAGGCAATTGGTTCCACTAGATTTTAATTAAGGGTATCAGAGTAAAGGGGGCTGAATACAAATATCCCCCCCCCCCCACACTTTTTACATATTTATTTGTATAAAAAAAAAATTGTAAACCATTTATCATTTTTCCTTCCACTTCACAATTATGTGTCACTTTGTGTTGGTCTGTCACATAAAATACATTTACATTTTTGTTTGCAAGATGACAAAATGTGGAAAATGTCAAGGGGTATGAATACTTTTTCAAGGCACTGTAACAATGCAATGCTTCCCGGGGTCACAGTATTCCTCATGACAATGCCTTTTGTTGCTTTTCCCTCCAGAAGGATGGTGCTATGTTGATTCAGGCATCATCAAGGGTCACCATCTACCCTTCCTGGAAGAGATGTCAGCTCAGAGATGATACAATCATGTAAATCCTGGTGCCTGTGCAGTTCTTGGCCATGTTCACAAATGTCTGAGTCAGATCAGCCCGTTACTTTAACACTGTGGGAGAGGAGACTGATGACATCATGTCTGCCTAGGCAATGTCATTGGACACTCTTCCCTTCCCCTGTCCCCATCATCTCTCCCTTCCCATGTCCCAACACTCGTCCCGTCCCCTGTCCCCACCACCTCTCCCTTCCCCCTGTCCCCGACACTCTTCCCTTCCCCTTGCCCCCGACACTCTTCCCTTCCCCTTGCCCCCGACACTCTTCCCTTCCCCTTGCCCCCGACACTCTTCCCTTCCCCTTTTCCCCGACACTCTTCCCGTCCCCACCACCTCTCCCTCCCTATGTCCCCGACATTCTTCCCTTCCCCTTTGTCCCCGACACTCTTCCCTTCCCCTTTGTCCCCGACACTCTTCCCTTCCCCTTTGTCCCCGACACTCTTCCCTTCCCCTTTGTCCCCGACACTCTTCCCTTCCCCTTTGTCCCCGACACTCTTCCCTTCCCCTTTGTCCCCGACACTCTTCCCTTCCCCTTTGTCCCCGACACTCTTCCCTTCCCCTTTGTCCCCGACACTCTTCCCTTCCCCTTTGTTCCCGACACTCTTCCCTTCCCCTTGTCCCCGACACTCTTCCCTTCCCCTTTGTCCCCGACACTCTTCCCTTCCCCTTGTCCCCGACACTCTTCCCTTCCCCTGGGCCCCGACACTCTTCCCCTTGTCCCCGACACTCTTCCCTTCCCCTTTGTCCCCGACACTCTTCCCTTCCCCTTTGTCCCCGACACTCTTCCCTTCCCCTTGTCCCCGACACTCTTCCCCTTGTCCCCGACACTCTTCCCTTCCCCTTTGTCCCCGACACTCTTCCCTTCCCCTTTGTCCCCGACACTCTTCCCTTCCCCTTTGTCCCCGACACTCTTCCCTTCCCCTTTGTCCCCGACACTCTTCCCTTCCCCTTTGTCCCCGACACTCTTCCCTTCCCCTTGTCCCCGACATTCTTCCCTTCCCCTTTGTCCCCGACACTCTTCCCTTCCCCTTTGTCCCCGACACTCTTCCCTTCCCCTTTGTCCCCGACACTCTTCCCTTCCCCTTTGTCCCCGACACTCTTCCCTTCCCCTTTGTCCCCGACACTCTTCCCTTCCCCTTTGTCCCCGACACTCTTCCCTTCCCCTTGTCCCCGACACTCTTCCCTTCCCCTTGTCCCCGACACTCTTCCCCTTGTCCCCGACACTCTTCCCTTCCCCTTGTCCCCGACACTCTTCCCCTTGTCCCCGACACTCTTCCCTCCCCTTCCCCGACACCTTCCCCTTGTCCCCGACACTCTTCCCTTCCCCTTGTCCCCGACACTCTTCCCTTCCCCTTGTCCCCGACACTCTTCCCCTTGTCCCCGACACTCTTCCCTTCCCCTTTGTCCCCGACACTCTTCCCTTCCCCTTTGTCCCCGACACTCTTCCCTTCCCCTTTGTCCCCGACACTCTTCCCTTCCCCTTTGTCCCCGACATTCTTCCCTTCCCCTTTGTCCCCGACATTCTTCCCTTCAACTTTGTCCCCGACACTCTTCCCTTCCCCTTTGTCCCCGACACTCTTCCATTCCCCTTTGTCCCCGAGACTCTTCCCCTTGTCCCCGACACTCTTCCCTTCCCCTTTGTCCCCGACACTCTTCCCTTCCCCTTTGTCTCCGACACTCTTCCCTTCCCCTTTGTCCCCGACACTCTTCCCTTCCCCTTGTCCCCGACACTCTTCCCCTTGTCCCCGACACTCTTCCCTTCCCCTTGTCCCCGACACTCTTCCCTTCCCCTTTGTCCCCGACACTCTTCCCTTCCCCTTTGTCCCCGACACTCTTCCCTTCCCCTTTGTCCCCGACACTCTTCCCTTCCCCTTTGTCCCCGACACTCTCCCCGTCTCCTTGTCCCCGACACTCTTCCCTTCCCCTTGTCCCCGACACTCTTCCCCTTGTCCCCGACACTCTTCCCTTCCCCTTGTCCCCACCACCTCTTCCTTCCCATGTCCCCGCCACTCTGCCCGCCACTCTTCCTTACTTTATCCCTGCCACTCTCCCTTCCCCTGTTCCCCACCACTCTCCCTTCCTCTATCCCCAATCCTGGATAAATAAAATTACACAATCAACTTTTTCAATTGCTGCTGTGCGCCCATCCATAAAAATACTGAAAGGTAGACAAACTGCTGTGAACAATATGAAACTGGCTAAATGTATAGAAAACGACACCTGCTGGGGAATTCCTGCTCCAGCCTTCCTGGACAGAGAAATAAAACCCGTATCTTTGTCCAGCAGAGGCCCCTTTTAAAGTAAAAAACCCCACCCTCCCAGATCACTTCTATACACTGTAAGGATTTTAGGAAACGTATTGCAGGTCTCACCTGCTTCTATCCTGTAGATACTGAGACAGGCCCACCCATTGCACTTGTGCTTGCTGGTTCTGGCTAGCCTATAATAATAACATGGCCAGGCCCTCAGACCTGCTCTGGACAGTTTTCGGTGAAACTCCTGGTGCAAGGCACAATATAATACTTCCTTCAAGCTCTGTGCATTGTTCTGGCGGAGCCGGGAGTCCAGGTACCGGAGCAGGGGGGGGGGGGGGGGGGGGGATTCGGAGAAGTCTCGTCTTCCTCAGTATTAAATGATCATAGAAGCTGATGACCGAAATTAACAAGGAATTTTAATAACGTGAAATTACAAAACATCTTGTGCAGCAATTACATTGAGTCACTTATTGTAGTCAGAAGAGATGGAAGGAAGATTCACAGTGCACGGAATATTACGGATAATGCTGATGGCAGAGATGTATTATGGCCTAGGCCGACAAGGCCCAGGCCTAGGGCGGCACTTTGCGGGGGGCGGCGAAAAAGCGACAGGAGGGGGGGCAGGCAGATACGAGGTGAATGAATGAAGTGAGGGGAGAGGAGAGGGTGGTATGGGGGTATATGCTGGGGAGTGATTTAAAAGGAAAGAAGATATGTGCTAGTGGGGCATCTGATTCCCCCCCCCCCCCCCCGCACTAACACATATCTTCTTCCCTCTCAAATCACTCCCCAGCACATATCCCCATACCACCCTCTCCCCCCAAATTAAAAGATGCCCTGTCCCCCTGTGCTCATCCCACCCTGTCCTCGTCCCACCCTGTCCCCCTGTCCTTATCCCACCCTGTCCCCCTGTCCTTATCCCACCCTGTCCCCCTGTCCTTATCCCACCCTGTCCCCCTGTGCTCATCCCACCCTGTCCCCCTGTGCTCATCCCACCCTGTCCCCCTGTGCTCATCCCACTACGTCCCTCTGTCCTCATCCCATGAAAATTACAGGACGGGTCGTAAAAAGGAAGAGGTGCACCATATATAAAGTGGGGGGTGCGCAAGGTTCACCAGGCCTAGGGCAGCACAAAACCTAAATACACCCCTGGCTGATGGTGGAAATTCCTCACCGATGTCCTACCAACTCATTCTTCAGGGCTGAATGGTGAAGACGGAGTTCCTAATTGACCAGAATTAAAGGGGCACTCCACCCATAACTCATCATTTCATGTGTAACGGGTGCTGGAGAGTTGGCTTACCCAACAGCATTATATACACCATATTACCAAAAGTATTGGGACGCCTGCCTTTACCCGCACATAACGACATCTCAGTCTTAGTCCGTAGGGTTCAATATTGAGTTGGCCCACCCTTTGCAGCTATAATAGCTTCAACTCTTCTGGGAAGGCTGTCCACAAGGTTTAGGAGGGTGTCTATGGGAATGTTTGACCATTCTTCCAGGAGAGAATTTGTGAGGTCAGGCACTGATGTTGGACCAGAAGGCCTGGCTCCTAAATTCATCCCAAAGATGTTCCATCCGGTTGAGGTCAGGACTTTGTGCAGGCCAGTCAAGTTCCTCCACCCCAAACTCGCTCACCCATGTCTTTATAGACCTTGCTTTGTGCACTGGTCCAAATCATTTGGTGGAGGGGGGATTATGGTGTAGGGTTGTTTTTCAGGGGTTGGGCTTGGCCCCTTAGTTCCAGTGAAGGGAACTCTTAAGGTGTCAGAATACCAAGGCATTTTGGACAATTTCATGCTCCCAACTTTGTGGGAACAGTTTGGGGACGGCCCCTTCCTGTTCCAACATGTTCTCTTCCCCCTGTGCACAAAGCAAGGTCCATAAAGACATGGATGAGCGAGTTTGGGGTGGAGGAACTTGATTGGCCTGCACAAAGTCCTGACCTCAACCCGATCACCTTTGGGATGGATTTAGGAGCCAGGCCTTCTCACCCAACATCAGAGCCTGACCTTACAAATGCCCTTTTGGAAGAATGGTCAAACCTTCCCATAGACACACTTCTAAACCTTGTAGACAGTCTTTCCAGAAGAGTTGAAGGTGTTATAGCTGCAAAGGGCGGGGCCAACTAAATTTTGAACCCTACGGACTAAGGGCCCTTTCACATGGTGCGGTCCGTTTTTCGGTCCGCACCGTGTGTGTCCGTCGGCTCAGCGGGGGGTCCCGCTCAGCCGTCGGCGGACAGGGCGGTCCCCGCACACTGTGCAGGGACCGCCCTGTCTCTCCTCCGCTATCCCCTATGGGGAATCGGATGGAAACGGACCGTCTGTCCGTTTGCATCCGATCCGATCCACCGGACGGAAGAAAAATAGGGTTTTCTTCCGTCCGCAAAACGGATCCAGGCAGACGCGGATAGTAGGCGGACGTTAGTGGATGCATCATCCGCTAACGGATCCGCTCCCATAGGGCCCCATTCTAAGTCCGTTTACAGACTTAAAAAAAGTGGACCGTTCGTCCGCACGTGTGAAAGGGCCCTAAGACTGAGATGGCATTAAAGTTCATGACTTTTTGTGACTATGGCTGTGTATCTGTTTAATTGTTGCACCCTCAAAAAAATAATATAAAGATAAAAAAAAAAAAAAAGTTCATGTGCGTGTAAAGACAGGCGTCCCAAAACTTTTGGCAAGATATTGTATCTTCATACTAAGGTTCCTAGTCTTTTCAGGCCCAATCCCCAGGACAGGTAACTCCATCCACAGTCCACCCAGTGACTCTGGAGTGCCACCGAAAACCCTACCCATTTTTTGGAGTGCTCCACCCAAACCCCACCTCTAATTATTTAGGGACTGCCCACTTGAAGCCCCCCCCCCTCCCCATCACGTAAATAAATACCATATAAAAAGGTAATGTGTATGTACAGTAATTCAAATAAGGGTGACACTGTGATGCCAGGACATCGCCCAGGACCAAGGCCCAAGATGCAGGGCTGTTGGCACCTATGTATCTGCTGTGCCTGTCCCCACCATGCCATATGGAGAAAAGAAGAAGAGTGGGGACACCCCCAGATTGGACAGATGCAGAGAACAATGACACAAGGCACTCAGACGCCACCTACGGCCGGAATATACGTTTCGAGTGGTCTGACTCTTCAGAAAATGAACCAATAGGAGGTCACAGGTTGTTTCCTTCATTGCAGAATTTACAGTAGTGAGATGAGAATTACTGGAAGACCCAGGTAGGTGGCAGGACGGATCATGAATATGCTGCAGACCCCTGAGAAGAGCGTTGGGGGCCCCAGACTTGTCCGGGGGCCAGACGGAGTGATCAGGCCTTGTTGGCTTTCCAGGAGAGGTAGGAGTTCCAGAGGATGGCAACGCATTGTACCACGGCCAGCCTGGGAGAGGAGAAAGGACAGGATTGGTACACAAATACAGGTGTGTATGGAGGGCCCCACCTCTGACCCCTGGGCCCCACCTCTGACCCCTGGGCCCCACCTCTGACCCCTGGGCCCCACCTCTGACCCCTGGGCCCCTGAGAGAGTTTTATGACTCTACGCCTCCATATAAAATTTCTGTGCACACATAAAATTCTCACATTTAAAACAAACAAACAAAAAAAAAAAAGCATTAGGCATCATTGTCATAGTTCCAGTTTTATTAAACTGAATATGAATGAATGAATGACTTGTATAGCGCAACGCATGCAAACTGAATCATCTCTGGGCGCTTTTTCCAGCCAGTGTCTTCTTGGCTGGTGCGGTCATTTTACCCCGTAGGATCTTGACACGCTTGGGACACACAGTCATACACACAGATATACATATATACAGGGCCAATTTGGACAAGATCCAAAATACCTACCAGCATGACTTTGGAGTGTCGGAGAAAACCGGAGTACCCGGGAGGAAACCCACGCAGACACAGGGAGAACATGCAAACTCCAGGCAGATGGTGTCGTGGTCGGGATTCGAACCGGCGACCCTTTTGCTGCTAGCAAATCACGTTGGACTTGTATGGGAAACAGTCAACCAGTTCTCAATTACAATCCATAGATTAACCCCTGCAGCTCACACAGCGATCCCCTGCAGCTCACAGCGATCCCCTGCAGCTCACACAGCGATCCCCTGCAGCTCACAGCGATCCCCTGCAGCTCACACAGCGATCCCCTGCAGCTCACACAGCGATCCCCTGCAGCTCACACAGCGATCCCCTACAGCTCACACAGCGGCCCCTACAGCTCACACAGTGCCCCCTACAGCTCACACATACCTCATACAATTCTCCCTACAGCTCACACAGTGCCCCCTACAGCTCACACATACCTCATACAATTCTCCCTACAGCTCACACAGTGCCTCATACAGCGTCTCATACAGTGCCCCCTACAGCTCACACAGTGTACAGCTCATACAGTGCCCCCTACAGCTCACACAGTGCCCCCTACAGCTCACACATACCTCATACAATTCTCCCTACAGCTCACACAGTGCCTCATACAGCGTCTCATACAGTGCCCCCTACAGCTCACACAGTGTACAGCTCATAAAGTGCCCCCTACAGCTCACACAGTGCCCCCTACAGCTCACACATACCTACATAGCTCACAATTCTCCCTACAGCTCACACAGTGCCTCATACAGCGTCTCATACAGTGCCCCCTACAGCTCACACAGTGTACAGCTCATACAGTGCCCCCTACAGCTCACACAGTGCCCCCTACAGCTCACAAATGCCTCATACAATTCCCCCTACAGCTCACACAGTGCCTCATACAATGCCCCCTACAGCTCACACCGTGCCTCATACAGCATCTCATACAATTCCCCCTACAGCTCACACAGTGCCTCATACAATGCCCCCTACAGCTCACGCCGTGCCCTATACACCTTATAAAATTGTAATACTTAGGAATACACACTTGTGTCACATAACCTCACAAGGTTCTCGCACTCAGGACCAGGACATATTATACGTACCTGTGATATAGAGGTATGAAGTAGAAATTGGCCATTTGTACTGCGGGCCAAATCTGAGGAGAACAGAAATAAAAGAAAGATAAAATACTCAAATAAAGGAAGTGGAAATAAAAGGGGAGATACAGGGGTGGCGACACAAAGGAAAATAGGGTGGATTGTACCATCTTGGAGACAGGGGAGAAGAGATGGCACTGTCCTATACAGGTATTAACAGTGGGAGTCAGGAATCAGTTCGGGCTCTTTTGTTAGAAAAGGAATAGAGAAGTAACCAGGAGGAGAGAAGACTTTAACAAATAGGCAGGAGGAGGAGAGAAGGCAGGGGTGAGGTTATGGGCAGAAAAGGGGGACTAGGAAACGCAGGGGTTAACAAATAGAAAAGCATAGAGGCAGAAAAGGGGGAAACACAGGGGTTAGAGGCAGAGGCAGAAAAGGGGGGTAGAGGCAGAAAAGGGGATCATACTGTTCTGTATAGGAAATGTGTATAGGAAACGCAGGGGTAGGGGCAGAAAAGGGGGAGGTTAGGGGCAACAGATGGAATCAAAGAAGGGGACTGTTCAGGGGTGGGGATAGAGGCAGAAAAGGGGTATTGGAATCGCAGGGGTGGGGTTAGAGGGGTGAGAGGTAGGAAACGCAGGGGTATGGGCAGAAAAGGGGGATCATACTGGGGGGAGAGGCAGAAAAGGGGTTCTGTATAGGAAACAGGGGTGGGGTTAGAGGCAGGGGTGAGGGTTAGGTATTAGAAGCAGAAAAGGGGATCATACAGGGGTGGGGATAGAGGCAGAAAAGGGGCTCTGAATAGGAAACAGGGGTGGGGGGAGAGGCAGAAAAGGGGGTGAATAGGGATAGAGGCAGAAAACTGTTTTGGGATCATAGAGGCAGAAAACGGGAGCAGACTGTTCTGAATAGAAACAAAAGAGGAAACGCAGGGGTGGGGTTAGAGGGGCAGAAAAGGGGATCATACTGTAGAAACAAAGAAAAAGATCTGTAAAGGAAACACAGGGGTTGGGTTTAGGAAATGTAGGGGTGAGGTTGAGAAACAGAAGAGGGGAGAGGCAACATAAGTGTGAGATTAGAGATGGTTGGAGATGGGATCGGACACTCCTCATATATACACACACACACTTACATAGTAGTTTGTGATTGTTCTGTATAACACACAAAACGGAGGAAACGCATCAGGGGTGAGGTTAGGGGCAGAACTCTAAACTCCAACCCTCTAACCCCAAAAAGGGGGATAATACTGTTCTGTATTGGAAACGCAGAAATTCCCACCGGGTACGCGGCAATACTCTTACCCCCAACCCTCAAACTTTAACCCTAACCCTCCAACTCGAACCCTATAATGTCAACTCTTACCCCGATAGAGGAGAATAGAATAAGTCAACTAACTCTTACCCCGGTCAACTCTTACCCCGATCATACTGTTCTGTATAGTCAACTCTTACCCCGAAACGCAGGTCAACTCTTACCCCGGTGGTCAACTCTTACCCCGACCCTATAACGTCAACTCTTACCCCCACCCTATAGAGGCAAAGAAGTCAACTCTTACCCCCACCCTATAACGTCAACTCTCACCTTGGATCATACTGTCAACTCTCACCTTCTGAAATAACGACTCTTAAAGGAAATGCAGTCAACTCTTATAACCGGTCAACTCTCACCTTGACCCTATGTCAACTCTCACCTTGGTCAACTCTCACCTTGATAGTCAACTCTTATAAGGCAGAAAAGTCAACTCTCACCTTGGTCAACTCTTATAACCGATCATACTGTTCTGAACTCTTAGAAAACACAGGTCAACTCTTATAACCGGTCAACTCTCACCTTCACCCTATGTCAACTCTTATAACCGGTCAACTCTTATAACCGATAGAGGCAGAAAAGGTCAACTCTTATAACCGGATCATACTGTTCTGAATAGTCAACTCTCACCTTGAAACGTCAACTCAGGGTGGGGGTCAACTCTTACAACCGGTGGTCAACTTTTACAACCGACCCTATAAACGTCAACTCTTAGAGTCAACTCTTACCCCCACCCTATAACGCAACAGATGAGATCGTCAACTCTTTTAACCGACTGCTGTCAACTCTCACCTTCTGTATTGTCAACTCTTACAACCGAAATGCAGTCAACTTTTACAAGTTGTCAACTCTTACCCCCACCCTATAAGTTAGTGTCAACTCTCACCTTGCAGAAAACGGTCAACTCTCACCTTGAGCAGACTGTTCTGTATAGAAAACGCAGGGGTCAACTCTTTACCCCCACCCTATAACGTCAACTCTTACCCCCACCCTATAATGTCAACTCTTACCCCCACCCTATAACGTCAACTCTCACCTTGGTTAGAAACAAAAAGTCAACTCTTACCCCCACCCTATAAGTCAACTCTTACCCCCACCCTATAATGAAATTACTCTCAGACTGCTCTGTATAGGAAAGGTCAACTCTCACCTTCACCCAAGTGCGTCAACTCTCACCTTGGTCAACTCTCACCTTGTTAGAGGTCAACTCTTATAACCAAAAGACCTTGACCCTATAACGTCAACTCTCACCTTGGATCAGACTGTATGTCATCATAAGTCAACTCTTACAAGACAGAAAAACGGTCAATCATACCATTTACAACCGAAAAGACTCTTACAACCGACCCTTAAACTTAGGTCAACTCTCACCTTGTAGAGTCAACTCTTATAAACAAAGTCAACTCTCAAAAAGATCAAACTGTTTCATAAAGTCAACTCTTATAACCGAAACACAGGGGTTGGGTTTGAAACAGAAGAGAGTATTGTCAACTCTTACCCCCACCCTATAACGTCAACTCTTACCCCCACTGTACCACATAGGTCAACTCTTATAAGAAGTAGAGTCAACTCTTATAACCGTGTCAACTCTCACCTTCACCCTATAACGTCAACTCTTATAACCGGTCAACTCTCACCTTGAGAAACAGAAGAGTCAACTCTCACCTTGGTCAACTCTCACCTTGATTGTCAACTCTTATAACCGACTGTACCACATAGTCAACTCTTATAACCGAGTCAACTCTCACCTTCACCCTATAAGTAGAGTCAACTCTCACCTTGTGTCAACTCTCACCTTGGTCAACTCTCACCTTGTGAGAAACACCGAAGAGGTCAACTCTTATAACCGGATTGGACTGTATGTACCACAAAGAAGACATAAGTGTGAGATTAGAGATGGTTGGAGCCTTGGTTGTACCATGGATCACACAGGAATGGTCAACTCTTACCCCGACCCTATAACGCATGGAGGTCAACTCTTACCCCGACACTCCTCATATATACACACACACACACACACTTACATAGTCAACTCTTACCCCCACCCTATAGTCAACTCTTACCCCCACCCTTTGTCAACTCTTACCCCCACCCTATGTCAACTCTTACCCCCATTAAGTCAACTCTCACCTTGCGTCCTTATAATCCTGTAATAACACCACAAAACGGTCAACTCTTATAAGAAAGATGAACAATGAAGCATCAGCCCGGCATTGGTCAACTCTCACCTTACCAAAGTCAACTCTTATAAGGTCATGTCAACTCTTACAACCAATAAGTCAACTCTTACAACCGGTCAAAGACATCTAATGTCAACTCTCACCTTCACCCTATAAGAACTCTAAACTCCAACCCTCTAACCCCAAACCTCCAACCTTGCCGTGTACACACGGTCAACTCTTATAACCGGACTTTCCAACCTGCTCTCTATCCGTCAACTCTTACAACCGAAATTCCAACAGTCAACTTTTACAAAAAAGTCAGTCAACTCTTACCCCCACCCTATGTCAACTCTCACCTTGGTCAACTCTCACCTTGCATACACACGGTCGGAATATCCGACGAAAAGCTCCCATCTGACATTTTCTGTCGACCCTATAATGTCAACTCTTACCCCCACCCTATAAAATTCCCACCGTCAACTCTCACCTTGTGTCAACTCTTATAACGCGCGTCAACTCTCACCTTGCAATACTCTTACCCCCAACCCTCAAACTTTAACCCTACGCCACCCCTAACTCAACTTATCGAACCCTATAATGTCAACTTACCCCGACCCTTACTCTTACCCCGACCCTATAACGTCAACTCTTACCCCGACCCTATAACGTCAACTCTTACCCCGACCCTATAACGTCAACTCTTATCCGACCCTATAACGTCAACTCTTACCCCGACCCTATAACGTCAACTCTTACCCCTTGACCCTATAACGTCAAACTCTTCACCCCGACCCTATAACGTCAACTCTTACCCCGACCCTATATAACGCCAACTCTTATAACCGACCCTATAACGTCAACTCTCACCTTGACCCTATAACGTCAACTTGACCCTATAACGTCAACTCCCCGACCCTATAACGCCAACTCTTACCCCGACCCTATAACGTCAACTCTTACCCCTTGACCCTATAACGTCAACTCTTACCACCGACCCTATAACGTCAACTCTTACCCCTTGACCCTATAACGTCAACTCTTACCCCGACCCTATAACGTCAACTCTTACGCCGACCCTATAACGCCAACTCTTACCCCGACCCTATAACGCCAACTCTTACCCCGACCCTATAACGTCAACTCTTACCCCGACCCTATAACGTCAACTCTTACCCCGACCCTATAACGTCAACTCTTACCCCGACCCTATAACGTCAACTCTTACCCCGACCCTATAACGTCAACTCTTACCCCGACCCTATAACGTCAACTCTTACCCCCACCCTATAACGTCAACTCTTACCCCCACCCTATAACGTCAACTCTCACCTTGACCCTATAACGTCAACTCTTATAACCGACCCTATAACGTCAACTCTCACCTTGACCCTATAACGTCAACTCTTATAACCGACCCTATAACGTCAACTCTCACCTTGACCCTATAACGTCAACTCTTATAACCGACCCTATAACGTCAACTCTCACCTTGACCCTATAACGTCAACTCTCACCTTGACCCTATAACGTCAACTCTCACCTTGACCCTATAACGTCAACTCTTATAACCGACCCTATAACGTCAACTCTTATAACCGACCCTATAACGTCAACTCTTACGCCGACCCTATAACGTCAACTCTTACGCCGACCCTATAACGTCAACTCTTACGCCGACCCTATAACGTCAACTCTCACCTTGACCCTATAACGTCAACTCTTATAACCGACCCTATAACGTCAACTCTCACCTTGACCCTATAACGTCAACTCTTATAACCGACCCTATAACGTCAACTCTTACAACCGACCCTATAACGTCAACTCTTACAACCGACCCTATAACGTCAACTCTTACAACCGACCCTATAATGTCAACTCTTACCCCCACCCTATAACGTCAACTCTCACCTTGACCCTATAACGTCAACTCTCACCTTGACCCTATAACGTCAACTCTTATAACCGACCCTATAACGTCAACTCTCACCTTGACCCTATAACGTCAACTCTCACCTTGACCCTATAACGTCAACTCTCACCTTGACCCTATAACGTCAACTCTCACCTTGACCCTATAACGTCAACTCTCACCTTGACCCTATAACGTCAACTCTTATAACCGACCCTATAACGTCAACTCTTACGCCGACCCTATAACGTCAACTCTTACGCCGACCCTATAACGTCAACTCTTACGCCGACCCTATAAACGTCAACTCTTACGCCGACCCTATAAACGTCAACTCTTACGCCGACCCTATAAACGTCAACTCTTACGCCGACCCTATAACGTCAACTCTTACGCCGACCCTATAACGTCAACTCTTACGCCGACCCTATAACGTCAACTCTTACGCCGACCCTATAACGTCAACTCTTACGCCGACCCTATAACGTCAACTCTTACGCCGACCCTATAACGTCAACTCTTACGCCGACCCTATAACGTCAACTCTTACGTCGACCCTATAACGTCAACTCTTACGCCGACCCTATAACGTCAACTCTTACCCCGACCCTATAACGTCAACTCTTACCCCGACCCTATAACGTCAACTCTTACCCCGACCCTATAACGTCAACTCTTACCCCGACCCTATAACGTCAACTCTTACCCCGACCCTATAACGTCAACTCTTACGCCGACCCTATAACATCAACTCTTACCCCGACCCTATAACGTCAACTCTTACCCCGACCCTATAACGTCAACTCTTACCCCGACCCTATAACGTCAACTCTTACGCCGACCCTATAACGTCAACTCTTACGCCGACCCTATAACGTCAACTCTTACGCCGACCCTATAACGTCAACTCTTACCCCGACCCTATAACGTCAACTCTTACCCCGACCCTATAACGTCAACTCTTACCCGCCAACCCTATAACGTCAACTCTTACCCTGACCCTCTAACCCTAACCCTATAAAGTTAACTCTTAACCCAACTCTCACCCCAACCCTCCAGCTCAAATCCCAAACTCTTACCCCAACCTTTTAACATTAACTTACCCTAACCCTCCAACTATACCATCTATAGAATAGCCTTCATAGAAGGTCAGTAACATAGGACAGCCCCTATTGGAGGTGAGAGTCACACAGGACAACCTTAATGGTCTCTTATATAGGACAGCCTCTATTGGAGGTCAGTTACACAGGATAGCCTCTACTGGAGCACAGTAACACATCGGACAACCTCTATTGAAGGTCAGTTACATGGGATAGCCTCTAGCGGAGGGACAGTCGCATAGGACAGCCTTCAGCAGAGGTAATTTACATAGGATAGCCTCCAGAGAAGGTCAGTCACATAGGACAGCCACTATTAAAGGTCAATCACACAGGACAACCTCAGTGAGGGTCGCTTACACAGCCTCCTTCGGGTTCAGTCACATAGAATTATCTCCATCAGAGTTCAAGTACATAAGAAAGCCTATATTGGAGATCAGTTACATAGGATAGCCTCTGACAAAGCACAGTCACATAGGAAAACCTCTATTGGAGGTCAGTTACAAAGGATAACCTCGGATGGAGCACAGTCACTTAGGACAACCTCTATTGGAGGTCAGTTACATAGGATTGCCTCTGATGGAACACAGTCACATAGGACAACCTCTATTGGAGGTCAGTTACATAGGGTGGCCTCCAAACAGAGGACAATTCCATATGACAGCCTCTAGCAGAGGTTGGCTACTTAGAATAGCCTCCAGGGGAGAACTTGGAGTATCACCGGCACTGTGCAGCCCTGGATTTGGCCTAAGAGCTGACATTTTATATGTATTGTTTCTCCAGATCAGGATCTCCGTCAGAAGCCACAGATGAGGGGGAGGGGTGGGTGGCCTGGGAGCGAGCGCCGTCTCCATATTAATAGATACAAGGCTGGTTATTTGTACACGGGCCTCAGCGGTGTGACAATCTTTCTGTGCACACAGTCTATTCGTCTCAGCAGGCGGTAACAAGGCGACATAACCGGGACCCCCGGGGTCACCCAGACGCCCTTCAGCGTTTACTTTACTAATAACTTCCTACAACGGAGCAGACGCCTGTTCTACTTCTGTCACTGTGACGTCATCGGGGGATCTCTGAACGCCCGGTGCTATTCCCTCACCGCAAATGAGATCCCAGAGAGGGTGACCCCGACAGAGGCACCCAAGGTAGAGGTTAACCCATTGTTTACCAGACAAGAGCAACAACGCAAAGGAGCAGCAAATTTTCATGTGAACTCGCTAATTTCTCATTTCACAAAATTTTGCCAGAATTGTCATATTATTTTTACCTTGCAACACTGGGAGGGGAGTTTAGTTTTAAAATAAACTATGAAAAAAAAAAAGATATAATTTTTAAAATATTCTTTGAGGTTGTTTGATTTTATATATATATATATATATAAAATGACCGAAAGAATATTTAAAATTTATATCCCTTTATATATATATATATATATATATATATATATATATATATATATATATATATAAAATTATTATTATTATAAAATTATTATAATACGGACACAAAAGTAAAAACATGAAAATTAAAAGAGGTGGTGCATAATAAATTGTGTGTGTGTGTGTTCTTTTGTTTTTCTTTTTTTTCTTGTAGTATGTTAAAATATATCAAATACATGAATTAAAATATATATACACCCGGATGGCCTGCCTTATGAATATTATAAAGCTTTCCTGCCCCTCCTGCTTCCCCATATGTGTAAACTCTTTAATGCCTTCCTCCGAGACAGCCCCGTCCCGTCAGACATACAGCGCTCTTTTATCACCTTGATCCCTAAGCCGGATAGGGACCCTGTCCTTTGCGCCAACTATAGGCCGATCGCCCTATTGAACTCGGATCTAAAAAAATTTACGAAATTGCTTTCGATTCGTTTGAACATGGTCCTTTCTTCCCTCATTCACAAGGATCAGGTGGGCTTCGTGCCCCTTAGGCAGGCAGGCGATAACACCCGAAAAGTAATAGACCTGGTGGATGTGGCGAACAGAGATAACACGGCGTCCTTGCTACTTAGCTTGGACGCCGAGAAGGCCTTTGACCGGCTTGGGTGGCCCTTCATGTTCGCCACGTTGCACCATGTGGGAATCCGGGGCCCATTTATGGCAGCCATCCGCCACCTATACTCAAACCCCACTACCCAGGTCTAAACACCCTTCGCCCTCTCTTCCTCCTTCCCCATCAATAATGGTACTCGGCAGGGGTGTCCACTTTCACCCTTGCTATTCGCTCTATGTGTTGAACCCTTGGCGGCCACTATCCGGAAAAACCCGTCTATCCAGGGGATCCCTGTTAGGGGCAGGGAATTTAAAATTTCCCTGTTCGCGGATGACATCATCCTTTCCCTGACCCAACCCAGAATCTCCCTCCCGAACCTTCACGCTGAACTGGCCCGGTATGGAGCCCTGTCAGGCTATAAAATTAACACGTCTAAGTTGGAGGCCCTACCAATTAATATTGCTGGGACGGAGGTAGCTCACCTACAGGCCAACTTCTCATACCACTGGAAAACCACCTCCCTGAAATACCTGGGAATACACATTACCCCAAGCTTTACCACTCTGTACCAGGAGAATTTCCCCCCCTGTTCCGCTCGATAAGATCCCTATTGACACAATGGAAGAAACATCACATCTCCCTGCTCGGCCGGATCGCCTCAGTCAAAATGACGATACTCCCGAAGCTCCTCTATCTTTTCCAAACGTTACCCATCCCTATCCCCTACAAACATCTAAGAAAGCTCCAGTCTGACCTAATTAAATTCACCTGGAACTACAAGAGACATTGGATACATCAGACAGTATTGATGGCGGCGTGCTCAGACGGTGGCTTAGCATTTCCTAACCTTGTCAAATACCAAGCCGCTCATCTCAGGGCGGTAGCCTCTTGGTTTACGCAACGGTCCTACAATAAATGGACAGAGATCGAAAAACTATGGTTAGCCCCAACTCACCCAAATAATTTGCTTTGGAGCGCGGACGCGGAGGTTCCCCCTGAGCGTTTGTTGGGATCTATGTCACAGCTCAGGCGTCTTTGGCGTCGGCTGTCGAGACCGCTCGAGTTGTCCTCGGAGCGCTCGCTCATGACTTCATTTATGTGTAACCCCAAGGTGCCAGATAGCCTCACACACCATATGTCCCATCCGTGGCCATCTCGGAATCTGTTCCACTTTGGGACCCTAGTAGATCCTATATCCCGCAAGCTATTACCCTTCGCTAACCTCCAAACCAAGTTTGGCCTCCCTCGACAGGTATTCTATAGCTATTTGCAAATTCGCCATTACACCCAATCCATCGCACCTGACCTGCAATTTTCCCCCCCAGTGCCCTTTGAGACTGTGATCCTAGCTGGATCGGCCCAGAAAGGCCTCATTTCCGACATATACAGGATACTAAACGCTTATCGACCGGAATCCCAAGGTAAACACTCCTATATTACCCGTTGGGAAAAAGCCCTTAATGAGGTAATTCCAATAGAGCAATGGCAGATAATATGGTCCCAGGCGGCAAAGAGTTCACTTTGTACACTGTACAAGGAGAACACATACAAAGTACTTCTCTTCTGGTATATGACCCCCGACGTACTGCACGCCATATACCCCTCTAGCTCGGACCGCTGTTGGCGCTGTCTAGCAGATAGGGGCTCCCTCTTTCATATTTACTGGAGTTGCCCGGTGATCTCCCCCTACTGGACTGAAGTCCAACAACTTCTGGGCCGTCTCCTAGGCACGCAGGTCCCCCTGTGCCCCAAATTCTTTCTGTTAGGCCTGCCATCCCTGAAAATGTCCAAGCCATATAAAAGCTGACGCGCTGTTCTCACACGCACGCTGCCATGCCCTCAACTGAAAAACCGCTCTCCCCCCCCACCCCTGAGGCTTTATACGCTAGAGTTAAAGATGTGGAGTTGATGGAGAGAATGACTGCCAGGATACAGGACAGGCTGGAAGCCCATGACATCGTCTGGGAGCCGTGGCGCCTCTGGGAGGACCCATCATAACCGGGTGAACGAGCTGATCCGATGACACCTCTCTCCCCCCCCCCCCCCTTTTTTCCTTTTCTTCCCTACCCCCCCCCCCCCCCCCCCCCTCCCCCTCTCCTCTCTCTGTTTCCTATCTCCCTATCCTCTTTCTTTCTCACTTTCTTCTGTGAGCACTCCTGTGACTCACCCCAGGCTTATTGTTTTGCAACGTCCTACTGCATGCTTCAATGAGTTAGTAAATTTGACTTCGGTTATGTGCTTACTATTGCTTAACAGTGTACTGACAAGCCATATTCTTTTTCTTTTTTTTTCTTTTATTGCTGGAAGGTTTGTAACGTATGCAGGCTGTGTCCTATTTTATACATCTTCCTCAAATGCTATATCCCACGCTCTGGTATGTTGTAAGCAATTATTTTCAATAAAAAGTTATTTGAGAAAAAATATATATATACACAAAAAAAAAAAAGAATATTTAAAAATAATAATTTAATAAAAAGATACTATTAATAGTAATGATAATAACAACAACAATAACACCACCAATAATAATAATACCATTATTATTACCGTTATTAATATTATTATTATTATTTAAAAAGATAAACATTTAAACATAAAAAAAAAAAAAAGGGAAAATTGCCTCAAACGGCAATACAACAAAAAAATACAAATAAAAGAAAAGAAAAAAAAACACCCCACTATATAGGCCGGGATTCACAAAGCACTTACGCCGACGTAACTCACCTTTTCCCGGCGTAGCGTAAATATGCGCCCGACGTATGTGTGCGCCACAGTCACAAACCAATACACCTAAAAATAGGCCATTATACCCTGACGTATCTTATTTACGCCAGCGTGGCGTGGGCGCAAATTTGGTCCGGACGTATGTTGCTTCTCCCATTGATTAGGCATTCACATATGCAAATGAGGGAAATACGGCGATTCACAAACATACTTGCGCCCGGTGCATGATTTAAGCGGTTTGCGTAAATTTTACGTCCGGCGTAAAGTTATTCCCCATAGATGAGCCGCAACCCATGCAAAGGTATGGAGCAGGGAACACAAGCCTATGTATTGTACGTTGGACGTCTGTGAATATGGGCCGACGTGGGTCTGGCTGGGCGTAGGTTACGTTCACGGCGTACATAGTGATCCTGCGTATCTTAGGCAGTTGTTCCGCTGTGGTTGTGCGCATTCGCACGGGCATACGTCCACGTCTTGACGCATGCGCAGTTCGTTTTAAGTACTTGTCTGGCGCCCGGCCCATCATTTGCATGGGGTCACGCTTCATTAGCATGGATCACGCCCACTTCCACGTACGCCGGCTTACGCCAACGAAATATACGCCACGCTGGCGCAGAGTTGGGAGCATTTGTTTGCCTCTCCACGCTGCGCCGGCGTAGCGTAAAAGAGATACGCTATGGCGGCATAAATGTGCGCCGATGTCTGTGAATCCGGGACATAATTTCTAAAGATAATAGTGTGAAGGGAATTAGTTGTGTCTATAAAAATAGATGCAAAAACAAACATTTCAATACAATCATAATTATGAACAAAAAATAAATTATATTTAATTTATTTTTTGTTCATAATTATGATTGTATTGAAATGTTTGTTTTTGCATCTATTTTTATAGACACAACTAATTCCCTTCACAATATCATATTGTGCCTCCAAGCGCAACCTTGTTGTTTTTATTTCTGTTTGTATGTATATCACATATTTTTGTGTTGCTGCTGGATATCACTTAATTTAATTTATTTATTATTATTTTCAATTAATATTTAATTCAATTTATTGTTGTTAGCGCGAGGAGTTTTTCCCCTTTTGGATTGAATAAAGATAATAGTAAAATAATTAAAAAAATAATGCAGTGTGGTTGTAATGTGTGTGGCGGCTTCATGGAGTCATTATGCTCACCCGTTTCAGCTTGGCCCAGATCTCCTCCTTAGACAGTCCATTGAGAGTGCTGACGATGGTCAGGAAACATCCAAGGAAGCACGGGGCGAATCCCCCCTGTGAACATAGAGAGGGGATGATGATGAGCGGGTGGGCTCTCCAATCTCCAGTCTATGGTTCCTGTCCCGGATTATGCCCCTCACCTGGTCCAGCAGCATCTTCTTTAGGGCTACAGACTTGGTGCTCCCAGGAACCACACGGTCCAAGACATTGTACCAACTACCGACCACGGGGCCCTGTGAAGAGAGACAGGGAGGATCATAGGGTCTCTCTCCTCCCAATAGTCCCTACAACGTGTCTGTCTCCTCCCAATAGTCCCTACAACGGGTCTGTCTCCTCCCAATAGTCCCTACAACGGGTCTGTCTCCTCCCAATAGTCCCTACAACGGGTCTGTCTCCTCCCAAAAGTCCCTACAACATGTCTGTCTTCTCCCAATAGTCCCTTCAACGTGTCCGCCTCCTCCCAATAGTCCCTACAATGTGTCTGTCTCCACCTCCCACCCCCTTTGGTTGCAACGTGACAAAATGTGGAAAATTTTAAGGGGTGTGAATACTTTTTCAAGGCACTGTATGTCTGTCTCCTGCCCCCACACCCAACACCACTTCTGCCTCCTCGCCCCCACTCCCTACACCATCCCCCTGGTCTCCTGCCCTTACTCCACCATTCGGCCCTCTTTCTTCGTCTCTCCTTCGTACATCTTACCACAAAGTCAGGAAGTGATGGAGTAAAAGAGGGAAATATTCAGCTATTACGTGTTGTTCTTACCACAAAGCAGAATCCAACTCCCATCATTTTCAGCGTCCTCTCCACACTGTGACCCTGCACTCCTCTCCGCTCCACCAGCTGCTGGGAAATTACATCTCCCACCCCCGTCAGGGAGCCTGTAGACAAGACAGGATTGGTAAGAGTTCTGCAGGGTCGGGACCGAAAGAGAGAAGATGGGAGGGGGAAAAGGTTCCTGGAAGGAGGGCTCAGTGCCACATTAGAAGGATGCCTAAAAGTTAAAAATGTTATCAACCTAAAGACTAAAAACCTGTGAAGATAAGTGATCACCGTGGAGCACAGAGGCTGTATAGAATATTCGATACTCTCTGATCACCTCCATGCTCAGTCTAAAAGATAGGTGTAATGATCTTTGAACTCTGTATCCTCACACTTACACTGCCAGCAGTCAGAGTAGAGGATGAGATCCTTGCAGTGAGAAGCGTGTTATTTAGTTCATGAACACCAATTATCTTTACACCGGTCTATTTCCTGTAGTGATGCTCTGGTTTGTCACATTGGTTGTGTCAAGACCTGGATCACCTGCTGGTGGCACTGTGCTTCCCTGAGCGGAGGGAATTCCAGTATCCACCAGCGGGTGTCTCTTAGCAGCCAGCAGATTCCACTATTCAGCTTCCACCTGATGCTGGCTACTGGGAGGGTATTTAGGTCTGCTCCTATTTGTGCCTCTCTGCAAAGCCATAATTAGACCCGTCAGGGCACCGGTGCAAGAAACCATGAAGGTGCCCCCATGACACGAGCCTGGGGCCATTCCCATTGATCCCGAGGCCCTTTACAGAGTTCCCCCTTACAGAGTTTCCCCAAACATCACAGTTCTCAGCATTCCCAGAGCCCCTTCTTACATCAGAATTCTGCAGGGTTCCCCTTTACAATGCAAGAGGCAACTCAGCTGGACCCCAATCTAGAGGGCAACTCAGCTGGACCCCAATCTAGAAGGCAACTCAGCTGGACCCCAATCTAGAAGGCAACTCAGCTGGACCCCAATCTAGGGGGCAACTCAGCTGGACCCCAATCTAGGGGGCAACTCAGCTGGACCCCAATCTAGGGGGCAACTCAGCTGGACCCCAATCTAGGGGGCAACTCAGCTGGACCACAATCTAGGGGGCAACTCAGCTGGACCCCAATCTAGGGGGCAACTCAGCTGGACCACAATCTAGGGGGCAACTCAGCTGGACCACAATCTAGGGGGCAACTCAGCTGGACCACAATCTAGGGGGCAACTCAGCTGGACCACAATCTAGGGGGCAACTCAGCTGGACCACAATCTAGGGGGCAACTCAGCTGGACCACAATCTAGGGGGCAACTCAGCTGGACCACAATCTAGGGGGCAACTCTGTGGACCCTGATGTAAAGGGCAGCTCTGATGTAAGAGATCCCCCTCTTTTACAGAGTTTCCCTTTGCCTTAGAGTCGGGTATGCAAAGTTTCATATTGTGCTGTGAGGGTAAACTCTGCTGACTCTGAATTAGGGGGAATACTGGGAACTGTGATGTGGGGGGGGGGGGGGTAGCTCTTTCCCCTTTACACCAGAGTCTGCCAGAGTGAATGCATCAAGGTAAAGGATTTTACTGTTGTAAGAGGGGAGTGAGGAAACTGGTATAAAAGGGAACCCTTATATCAGTGCCCCCCCCCCACCCTAGGGTCTCCACTTGAGCCATCACGCATTGACCTCCTTTAAGTCTAACTGTCCCTCACGCCCCCCTCCCTGCAGTCGCTTTCAAATTCAGCTGACCAGCGGCCCAAGCCCAGTCCAGCCCAACCGAGACAGAGCAGAGATCATTTGGTTAACAATCACCTCGGGTGCGGAGGGGGGAGGGGTGAGTTAGTGGTCCACTGATCAGATGTGTGGTCATGTTATTTGGTACCTTTTCAGCAGGGGGAGGAGGCTTGGGGGGGGGGCTACACCAGGGGCCAGTCGTAAGTGCAACCATTGCGACCCTGGTAGCTACGCCACTGCCTCCCGCTCCAGTGTTTTGGATTGCCATGAATTCTGTTCTTGCTCCTGCCCTGCTCTCCTGATCCCCGTGTTGGTTCCCCCTTCCCATCTGCTCCTCTGTGTTCTTTATTGTATATTGTATCTAGTTAGTTAGATATTAGTCAGGTATTCTGTCACTGGGGTTTGTGATCTGTGGTTGGGGTGCCACTAATAATGAATTGGCACCCGTAGCAAAGGCAATGCATTTTGAAAGTGTTCTGGCGTCAACCAGAGCTTTTTTTGTGTCTTTTTAAATACGATTGTCCCAAATATGCTTAAATTTACTCTCGGCTCACCACCTCTGCTCAAAGTCCGTTCCAGGTATCCACCACTCTTTCGGTAAAATTAAACTTTTTGAGGTTAGTTTTGAAGACACAAAAGGGGAGTACAGAGGAGGAGGGACTGACCTGCAGTGATGATCTGTACCTTCCAGGGGTGAGCGGCCAGTAACCTCTGGTACCCACGCCACAGCCCAGCCATACCGCCTGTGAAGAGAGGATTGGGATGGGGGTTATATGAAAGAGGTCAACGCACCACAATGGAATGAAAACATACACCTGACCCTTTTTAGTAATGCAGCACACCACAACGCACGATGTGTGTATTTCAGTGTACTGTGGTACATTGTGCTCTGCTGTTGGGGTACCATTCACAATCAATATTAACGTAGCACTCTACTGTTGGGGTGCCATTCACAATCAATATTAACGTAGCACTCTACTGTTGGGGTGCCATTCACAATCAATATTAACGTAGCACTCTACTGTGGGGGTGCCATTCACAATCAATATTAATGTAGCACTCTACTGTTGGGGTGCCATTCAAAATGCATGACAATGTAGTCTTCTACTGTTGGGGTGCTATTCACAATCAATGGCAGGGTAGCACTCTACTGTTGGGGTCCCATTCCCAGTCAATGACAATATACTGCTCTATTTTTGGGGTGCCACTCACAATCAATTGCAACATATCAATCTACTATTGGGGGCCACGCAAATGGCAATGTAGTGCTCTACTACTGGGGTGCCATTCACTGTGCATGACAGCATAGTGCACTACCATTGGGGGTGCCATTCGCAATCAATAGTAATGTAGCACTCTACTGTGGGGGTACCATTCATTATCAATGACAATGTAGCACTCTACTGTGGGGGTACCATTCATTATCAATGGTAATGTAGCACTCTACTGTGGGGGTACCATTCATTATCAATGTCAATGGAGTGCTCTACTGTGGGGGTACCATTCATTATCAATGTCAATGTAGCACTCTACTGTGGGGGTACCATTCATTATCAATGGTAATGTAGTACCATTCACTCTAGTGCTCTACTGTGGGGGTACCATTCATTATGTCAATGTAGCACTCTACTGTGGGGGTACCATTCATTATCAATGGCAATGTAGCACTCTACTGTGGGGGTACCATTCATTATCAATGGCAATGTAGCGCTCTACTGTGGGGGTACCAATCATTATCAATGGCAATGTAGCTCTCTACTGTGGGGGTACCATTCATTATCAATGACAATGTAGTGCTCTACTGTGGGGGTACCATTCATTATCAATGGCAATGTAGCTCTATACTGTGGGGGTACCATTCATTATCAATGACAATTTAGTGCTCTACTGTGGGGGTACCATTCATTATCAATGACAATGCAGTGCTCTACTGTGGGGGTACCATTCATTATCAATGGTAATGTTGCTCTAAACTGTGGGGGTATCATTAATTATCAATGGCAATGTAGTGCTCTACTGTTGGGGTGTCATTCGCAACCAATGGCAACATAGCACTCTACTGTGGGGGTACCATTCACAATCAACTGCAAGTTGAAACTTTACTGTGGGGGTGGCATTCACAATGGCACATAGAACATGTTGGGGCGCCGGTGACAATGAACGGTTGTTGCGATGCAGGTACACTGCGACGTCTTATGGTAATGTGTGTGTGTTGCCAAATGTGAATGTGTCCCCTTCATTTCCACTCTGTCACTCAGGTCCTGACTCCTCCCACAATCACATGACGTACGTTAAATTCCAAAGTGAAAACACGTGTGAGCTCTCATGACTTAGACCGTCTCCTCCAGCTGTCCTTTCTGGGCCACATTTACAGCTCGGATCCCAACATTCACCCTTCGAGGTGCGGAACATTCGCAGGATTTCAAATTTGTTCTGCGCTCTGATCGCCGCCCCCCATCACTTTTACACATCCCCTATTTTCCTTCATTTAATCAATGAACTCTCTATAAAAACTGAACTCAATGAAGTCATAGAGAGAATGAAGAGAATGTGTAATTGTCCAATCAAAACAAAATCCTGACCTACTAGATTCCCTCCCCCTGATTGGGCGATCAGAGTTCACTCTCCTGGCACAAATAATAATATCCAGATCTGCAGATACAATGTGACACTTTCCATGTTACTCACCCAGCAGCTGCCAACACAGGAAGTGATGTCATCGCCCTACACAAAGCATTCTGGGAGGTGTAGTCCATGGGTTCATTGGCCAGCAGCTGTGTGCTGGGAGTCATGTGACATGAGAAAGGGGGGTGGGGAACGCTCCATTCATGGTTGAGACGCTGGAGAGGAGAACACGATGAGACTTGATTTTCATAGATTCCATTCACACCTGAGCGTAGCAATTTACTGGCGTTTTTATGGCTGTTTTTTAAGCGTTTTTGTTTTTGCAGTTTTTTACAAGCGTTTTTAACACTTTTTCGCAGCTTTTTACACGCGTTTTAAAGTGTTTTTGCAGTCTTTAAAAGCGTTTTTTGCAGCTTTTTACACGCCTTTTTAACGCATTTTTGCAGCTTTTGACACGCTTTTATTAAAGCGGTTTTGCAGCTTTTTACAAGTGTTTTTGCCGTTTTTAGCGCATTTTTGCAGCTTTTTACATGCGTTTTAAAGTGTTTTTGCAGTTTTTAAAAGCGTTTTTTTGCAGCTTTTTCACAACTTTTTAACACATTTTTGCAGCCTTTTTAAAGTGTTTTTGCCGTTTTTACACGCCTTTTTAACGCGTTTTTGCAGCTTTTTACAGCCGTTTTTAGCGCATTTTTGCAGCTTTTTACGCGTTTTAAAGTGTTTTTGCAGTTTTTAAAAGCGTTTTTTTTGCAGCTTTTTCACAACTTTTTAACACATTTTTGCAGCCTTTTTAAAGTGTTTTTGCCGTTTTTACACGCCTTTTTAACGCGTTTTTGCAGCTTTTTACGTGCTTTTATTGAAGTGTTTTTGCAGCTTTTTACACGCCTTTTTAACGCATTTTTGCAGCTTTTTACACACTTTTATCAAAGCATTTTTGCAGCTTTTTACATGCATTTTAAATCGTTTTTTCAGTTTTTACAAGCGTTTTTTGCAGCTTTTTCACGCCTTTGTAACACATTTTTGCAGCCTTTTTAAAGTGTTTTTGCCGTTTTTACACGCCTTTTTAACTCATTTTTGCAGCTTTTTACATGCTTTTATTAAAGTGTTTTTGCAGCTTTTTACATGCCTTTTTAAAGTGTTTTTGCAGCTTTTTACTTTCTTTTATTAAAGTGTTTTTGCAGCTTTTTTCATGCCTTTTTAAAGTGTTTTTGCAATTTTTAAAGCGTTTTGGTAGCTTTTTACACGCCTTTTTAATGCATTTTTGCAGCTTTTTACAGGCTTTTATTAACACATTTTTGCAGCTTTTTACAAGCGTTTTTCGAGTTTTTCACATGCCTTTTTAAAGTGTTTTTGCAGTTTTTAAAGCGGTTGTATACCCTATATCAGTGATGGCGAACCTTGGCACCCCAGATGTTTTGGAACTACATTTCCCATGATGCCTCACTACACTGTAGAGTGCTTGAGCATCATGGGAAATGTAGTTCCAAAACATCTGGGGTGCCAAGGTTCGCCATCACTGCCCTATATAAAAAGCCATAATGAGCTGGTATGCCCCGCATACCAGCTCATTTTGAAATACTTACCTTAAAACGAGGTGTAGGGAACTTACTTGGTCTATGCCGAGCGAGATATCATCTTGCCTGGCGTGTCTTCCGGGTATCGCTGCTCCAGCGCTGTGATTGGCTGGAGCGGAGATGACGTCAATTCGGCAAGGTCCGGCAGCTGCCGGCCCTTCAGCCGAGGACCCCCCTGCGCATGCGCCACTGCAATCGGTGGTGCATTGCGAGGGGAATATCTCCTAACCACTTGCTTACTGGGCACATATACCCCCCTCCTGCCCAGGTGATATTTCAGCTTCCGGCACTGCGTCTCTTTAACTTACAATTGCACAGACGTGCGACGTGGCTCCCAAACAAAATTGACGTCCTTTTTTTCCCCACAAGTAGAGCTTTCTTTTGGTGGTATTTGATCACCTAAACAAAAAAGAGCGACTGAAAAAAATACAATATTTTTTACGATTTTTACTTTTTTTTAAACAAAAAAGAGCGACAATTTTGAAAAAAAATACAATATTTTTTACGTATTCTCCTACATATTTTTGGTATAAACAAAAAAGAGCGACAGAGAATTAGATTTTGAAAAAAAATACAATATTTTTCCCGTATCCTTACGCGAGTAGGGGGCGTGAATCATTTAAAATAGGCATATCGAATGCGCATGCTCCCCAATTAAAAAACGTCACGTTGTTTGAGTAGCGTCTTTTTTCCCGAACGAGTTCGTAAAAAAAAAAAAAAAAAATCGACGCGGGAACGAGTTTACGGGCGCAAAAAGCTGCTCTACGTACGTAAAAAAAAATAGACGAAAGCGATTGCGAAGACCGCCGTATCTTCGTGGATCGCCGTATTTTTGGTGAAAAACGCAAATCCCAGCGGCCGCAAATATATCGCAGCGTAGATCCGAAGGCTTACGAAGACGTAAGCCTCTCGGATCGAAGCCGCCGTATCATGGTTTGAGGATTCAAACTGGTTTGCGTCTAACACCAGTTAGAAAATTGCTTTCTGAATCTGGGCCATAGTGCCTACAAAATAGGGGACAGAATTATTATTTAAATTTTTTTTTTTTTTACTAGAAATGGCGGCGATCTGCGATTTTTATTGGGACTGCGACGTTATGGCGGACACATCGGACACTTTTGACACATTTTTGGCATCATTCACATTTATACTGCAATCAGTGCTATAAAAATGCACTATTTACTGTATAAATGTGATTGGCATTGAAGGGGTTAACACTAGGGGGTGAGGAAGGGGTTAAATGTATTCCCTGCATAGTGTTCTAACTGTGGGGGAGGGGGGGTGACTGGGGGGGGTGACCGATCTGTGTCTCTATGTACAAGGAACACAGATCGGTCTCCTCTCCAGAGACAGGACGCTGCCTGTGTAAAACGGCAATGAGAGATGATCTCATATGTTTACATATGAGATCATCTCTCATTCGCCCACAGATCGCATCGCAAACGGCCACTCTGATTGGCCGTTCGCGGCGATCTGTGATTGGCTGTGTCCAAGGGACACGGCCAACACAGTGTTTCCCCGCAGCGCGCTCTGGAGTGCACGCAGGGAAGCTGCTAGTGACAAGCCGTCACTTGACGGCTTGTTGGCCATTTAGATCCGCGCTAAAGCCGTCATTCAGCTATAGCGCGGATCTCAAGTAGCTAAACAGGTTTAGGAGATATTCTTTATACCTACAGGTAAGCCTTATTATAGGCTTACCTGTAGGTAAAAGTGGTAGTATAGAGTATACTACCACTTTAACGCGTTTTGGAAGCATTTTACATCCCTTTTTAATGCGTTTTTGCAGTTTTTAACGCATTTTTGCAGATTTTTTATGCGCGTTTTTGCAGTTTTTACCTTTTTTTTTTCTTTTCATGTGACAACACTGAAGAAATGACACTTTGCTACAATGTTGTGTAGTGAGTGTACAGCTTGTATAACAGTGTAAATTTGCTGTTCCCCTCAAAATAACTCAACACACAGCCATTAATGTCTAAACCGCTGGCAACAAAAGTAAGTACACCCCTAAGTAAAAATGTCCAATTTGGGCCCAGTTAGCCATTTTCCCTCCCCGGTGTCATGTGACTCGTTAGTGTTAGAAGGTCTCCGGATGCGAATGCGGAGCAGGTGTGTTAAATTTGGTGTTATCGCTCTCACTCTCTCATACTGGTCACTGGAAGTTCAATATGACACCTCATGGAAAATAACTCACTGAGGATCTGAATAAAGAATTGTTGCTCTACATCAGGGGTGGCCAAACAGTGGCCCGGGGGCCACATGTGACCCGTGGAGCCCTCTGATGTGCTCTGGAATAGTGGTTTGGCAAGCCCAGATCGCAGGTTGCATCATTGTAGTGAATGAAGCTGGTGGTAGTGGAAGGAAGCGGCTGTGGATCAGAGCCCCATAAGCTGATTTTTTTCTCTACAGCCCTGGCTTTGCCACAGGGGGAGTCTATAACAAAGTTCAGCTAAGCCGCAGGATAGACACAGCAGCACTATGCTTCACCCGCAGTGTGGGTAGACCGCAGCACATCAGTGTGAAAGCAGTTTTAGGCCCTTTTCACACGATCAGCCCGACCAAATGGGACCCTCGATTCACCTCTATAGAGTGACAGACGTCCATTTATGCCCACCTACCTCCATTCCAAAAAACAGAAGGGAATTTGTCCCCTTCCATCTGGGCAGATCGGAGGGCCTATAGAGTAGCCGTGACCTGTCATCCGCACGCTCCGCTCTTTGTGGCCCGCGATTGGTTACCAAGTTGCTTAAAGGAACACTAAAGGTTAATTTTTTATTAGATCAATTGACTGCTGTAAGCTAGAACATTTAAATATCACTTACGTAATTTTTCCTTTTGACCTCCAAAATACAGTAATCCAGGTTCCTGTCTCTCCTCTTCTTGCTTTCCACCAGCATCTGAGCTGTTTTGCATGGTGGAAAGCAGAATGTGCTCACCCCCTCCCTATGACGACAGCCCTGCGTGAAGATGCTCTCTTATCCCTCACAGGCATGGAGGCTAAGCCTAATGAACTGGAGGCCGTGTTGTACTGTCGCACCGCAAACCAGGAAGTTCAGAATAATGATTCCATTAGGATTTCAACAGGCATCAAACTGTTGCAAAACATTACTTTTTACTTTATAGCACTGTCAGAATAAGAGGAAAAATGCAGCATGAAAGGTTACCGCAAACCAGGAAGTCAGTCAGAATAATGATTCAGGAGTGACAGAGGTGAATAAAACGGCGGGATACGCGCGCGATATACCTACATTTCTATGTTAGGTATAACGGGAAAAAAAAAAAAACGTCGGCATCAAACTAGTTCACAGATAATGCGGGGATGTTTTGAAAACATTACTTTTTTACACGCCCCGTACCCGCGACTTTATCATGCGCTGCCGCTACTGTCAGACTTTAATATAAGAGGATGAAATATTTTTGTCTTTACAACCCCTTTAAGTGGCCCTTGCTCTTCAAAAGGTTGGGCACCCCTGCTCTACATAAAGATGGCCTAGGGTAGTGATGGCGAACCTTGGCACCACAGACGTTTTGGAACTATATCTCCCATGATGCTCAACAACACTGCAGAGTGCATGAGCATCATGGGAAATGAAGTTCCACAACATCTGGGGTGCCGAGGTTCTCCATCACTGGCCTAGGCTATAAGATTGCCAAGACCCTGAAACTGAGCTGCAGCACAGGGGCCAAGACCATACAGCAGTATAACAGGACAGGTTCTACTCAGAACAGGCCTCGCCATGGTCCACCAAAGGTGTTGAGGTCACGTGCTCAGCGTCATATCCAGAGGTTGTCTTTGGGAAATAGATGTATGAGTGCTGCCAGCGTTGCTGCAGAGGGTGAAGGGGTGGGGGTTCAGCCTGTCAGTGCTCAGACCATACGCCACACACTGCATCAAATTGGTCTGCACAAGAAAGAGCTGCAAACAGTTTGCTGAAGACAAGCAGACTAAGGACATGGATTCCTGGAACCATGTCCTGTGGTCTGATGAGACCAAGATAAACGTATTTGGTGTCAGATGGTGTCAGGCGTGTGTGGTGGCAACCAGGTGAGGAGTACAAAGACAAGTGTGTCTTGTCTACAGTCAAGCATGGTGGTGGGAGTGTCATGGTCTGGGGCTACATGAGTGCTGCCGGCACTGGGGAGCTACAGATCATTGAGGGAACCATGATTGCCAACATGTACTGTGACATACAGAAGCAGAGCATGATCCCCTCCCTTCAGGGACTGGGCCGCAGGGTAGTATTCCAACATGATAACGACCCCAAACACACCTCCAAGACGACCACTGCCTTGCTAAAGAAGGTGAGGGTAAAGGTGATGGACTGGCCAAGCATGTCTCCAGACCTAAACCCTATTGATCATCTGTGAGGCATCCTCTTCTAATGGAAGGTGGAGGAGCGCAAGGTCTCTAACATCCACCAGCTCTGTGATGTCGTCATGGAAGAGTGGAAGAGACTCCACTGGCAACCTGTGAAGCTCTGGTGACCTCCATGCCCAAGAGAGTTAAGGCAGTGCTGGAAAATAATGGTGGCCACACAAAATATTGACATTTTGGGCCCAATTTGGACATTTTCACTTAGGCCCTGTACACACAAGGAGACATGTCCGATGAAAACGGTCCGCGGACCGTTTTCATTGGACATGTCTCCTGGGATATTTTGGTCTGATGTGTGTACACACCATCAGACCAAAATCCCCGCGGACAGAGAACGCGGTGATGTAGAAGACACCGACGTCCTCCAACCAGGAAGTGCACTAATAAAAGGCGTGCCTGGGAACAGGAAGCACACTGATATAAGGTGAGCTTGGGGACAGGAAGCGCACTGATATAAGGCGAGCTTGGGAACAGGAAGGGCACTGATATAAGGCAAGCTTGGGCACAGGAAAAGCACTGATATAAGGCAAGCTTGGGAACAGGAAGCACACTGATATAAGGCATGCCTGGGAACAGGAAGTACACTGATATAAGGCGTGTTTTGGAACAGGAAGCGCACTGATATAAGGTGAGCTTGGGAACAGGAAGCGCACTGATACAAGGCGAGCTTGGGAACAGGAAGCACACTGATATAAGGCATGCCTGGGAACAGGAAGCACACTGATATAAGGTGTGTTTTGGAACAGGAAGCGCACTGATATAAGGTGAGCTTGGGAACAGGAAGCGCACTGATATAAGACGTGCCTGGGAACAGGAAGCGCACTGATATAAGGCGTGCCTGGGAACAGGAAGTGCACTGATACAAGGCAAGCTTGGGAACAGGAAGCGCACTGATATAAGGCGAGCTTGGGAACAGGAAGTGCTCTGATATAAGGCGAGCTTGGGAACTGGAAAAGCGCTAATATAAGACGAGCTAGGGAACAGGAAGGGCACTGATATGTCAAGCTTGGGAACAGGAAGCGCACTGATATAAGGCGAGCTTTGGAACAGGAAGCGCACTGATATAAAGCAAGCTTGGGAACAGGAAGTGTTCTGATATAAGACGTGCCTGGGAACAGGAAGTGCCCTGATATAAGGCATGCCTGGGAACAGGAAGCGCACCGATATAAGGCGTGCTTGGGAACAGGGAGCGCACTGATATAAGGCGTGCTTGGGAAAGGGAAATGCACTAATATAAGGCGTGCTTGGGAACAGGAAGCGCACTGATATACGACGTGCCTGGGAACAGGAAATGCACTTATATAAGACGTGCTTGGGAACAGGAAGTGCTCTGATATAAGACCTGCTTAGGAACAGGAAGTGCCCTGATATAAGGGGTGCTTGTGAACAGGAAGTGCATTGATATAAGATGTGCTTGGGAACAGGAAGTGCATTGATATTAGGACTGCCCACGCACAGGAAATGCATTATGGACTTTCATGGTACGGTCTAGACTTACACAGTAAGGTTACAAAAAATATACATTTATTATACAAAAATATACATCATAAAAACCATAAATAAGTAGATACCAGACACCAGATGCTACTATATGTGGAGCATCCACTTTTCTGACGCAAATTGGAAAAATTTGATGTACAAAGTAGTTCCGCAATGTTATACACGGAAACGGTTCTCCCAGTTAAAAACTCGACATGTTTCGAGGCTGCCCGCTTCTTCAGGAGTATATTATATCAGAAAATAAACAATACATTATTGATTATAATAAAGAACGTCGTTGCTTGTATTAACCTCACATAGTCACAATTATTTGGCCTTTAAGGCTCATCGCCGTCACCACGTGCAGATTTGGATACCTGAGGGCCCCATACCAATGACTTTTTTGGTTCGGTTGAAGCCTCACACTTCCCCGGGGTTTTATTTATAAAGACAATATTCATTTTGTTTATAAATGACCAGAAGTCTTTTTTTCTCAGGTAGAAGACTGAAGGAAACCTTCTGGTATTCCCGTCATGTGTGTAAATTGAAGTGATTATGGAGCGGGGGGGGCTGAGTCATTGTCGGATGAGTTTATTTAAGGCTGAAGTCATAATCCTCGTCTCTTTCATGTCCCGTACTCTGCTGATTGTTATAGTTAAATATCCTCTGTAACACGTATGACGGCCTCTATAAATGTCACCCCTCCTCTCTTACTACACTAATTCTTCTATTAGTCCCTCATAACCGGGGGATAGGTCACCCGGGACCATACAGCTCATCGCCTGTAAACGGGGTGAGTGTGCTAGGGCTGGGGGTATATATACGTTAGACAGAGGTCAGTCTGGATCACAAACCATCAACATCTAGAGTAAGAAGACCTTCAGCTGCTCTACCAGACTCAACAATGGAAGCCCAACGCACCAAATCTAGTGCTTGCCTGTGTCTGCTGGCTGTGTGTCTCTTCCTGAGCCTGAAGGGGGCAGGTGAGAGTACCCAGGGGTTGGGGAGATTCTTAGGGTGGGCAGAATCCGGGGTAAGGGGGTTCTAGGACGGTTCCTGGGGCCGGAGGGAGCAAATTATACCAACATATAAAAAGTAAAAGATCAAGTACTATTGCATACTTTGTTTTCTATTAGTTAATGCAAGTTTGTATTATTGCATTATTTTTTTTTTTATAATACTATATTCTTTTCTATTAGTTTATATTTATTTTTATATGCTATTTTATATCATACTTTGCATTTCACGTTACATTATTTTATATATTTTTTTCATTATTGTCTTTTCTATTAGTTTAAATTACATTTTTGTATAATATAATATTAGATTAGATTCATTTATAAAGCATTATATTTGTTTATTCTTTTATTGTATAATATTATTTTTTATTATTTTTAAAATAGTTTATATTCTATTTTATAATATATTATTTTATATTACATTAATTTATATATATATATTCTAGTCATTTCTTTTATATTAGTTTATATTACTTTTTTACTAGTTTTATAGGTTGAACTTTTTATGTCACATTCTTTTATTGTATGATACTATTTCAGATGCTTTTTGCATTAGTTTATATTCTGTTTTATAATTTGGATTTATATGCTTTTATTATTCTTCTATATTACAGGGGGTTCTTCAACAAGTTTCCTCACTTTTTTAACTCTATTAAACATAATAAAAGTGTGGAAACTTTTTGAAAACATAATTTTATATGCTTTATTTCCATTAATTTATTTTATACTGTTTTTTTATAAAAAAATGTATATCACATTATTTTATATATTATATTAGAATACAGTATATATATATATATATATAACATTTTTCATTTTTTATCCTGTGATATTAGTTTGCATTCTTTTTTAAATTAGCTTATATTCTTTTAGATTTGTTCGGATTATTTTTCATTATTTTATATATTACTTTTGGATTTTGTGTAAACTAGTTTAGAAAATTTCAGATTTGTTTATAAAAACACCAAGTAATGTAAACTAATCTGAAATTGTCTAAACCAGTTTAAACAAAATCCCAAAGTAATATATAAAATAATGAAAAATAAAATAATCCAAACAAATCTAGAAGAATGTTAACAAATTTAAAAAATAATACAAACGAATATCACAGAATAAAATAATGAAATATATATATATATATATTTCATTATTTTATTCTGTGATATTCGTTTGTATTCTTTTTTAAATTTGTTTACATTCTTTTAGATTTGTTTGGATTATTTTATTTTTCATTATTTTATATATTACTTTGGGATTTTGTTTAAACTAGTTTAGACAATTTCAGATTAGTTTACATTACTTGGTGTTTTTATAAACAAATCTGAAATTTTCTAAACTAGTTTACACAAAATCCAAAAGTAATATATAAAATAATGAAAAATAATCCGAACAAATCCAAAAGAATATAAACGAATTGAAAAGACTCTAAAATAATACCATAAAAATAATAAAAACAAAAAGTAATAGAAAACAAACTCAAAGAATGTAAACCAATATTAAAGCATCTATTATTTAAAATAATAGATGCTTTAAAATTGGTTTACATTCTTTGAGTTTGTTTTTTATTACTTTTTGTTTTTATTATTTTTATGGTATAATTTTAGAGTCTTTTCAATTAGTTTATATTCTTTTGGATTTGTTTAGATTATTTTATGTTTCTTTATTTTATGTATTGTTTTGGATTTTGTTGTAAAGTAGTTTAGCTAATTTCAGATTAGTTTATATTACGTTTATGTTTCATTATTTTTCTTGATATTTAGATTCCTTAATATTAGTTTACATTCTTTGAGTTTGGTTTATATATATTGTTTTTCATTATTATTACGATATTATTTTATATTCTTTTGAATTAATTTGTATTCTTTTAATTAGTTAAAATACTTTTAATATACATTTCAATATATATTTTTGTTACATTTTTAATATATATTATTTTATGCAATGTAGGCATGAAATACTGTTTTTTAATTGGTCACGACCCCTTGGCTTCTTACATTTTCTGATGATAAGAGGCGTAATATTTCCTCCATATAGGGGAGATCCAAAGACCGGGATGAACTGGAAGTAATTTTTATCACCATTATAAATAAAATATTTTATTAAGAAGAGCTCAGATTTATAAAATTCTGAGATGTACCATTGGACAGTCCATTCTGTTTTCTGGCTTATTAATGGGAGTTATTGTAAAGTTGTATTTACTTTACTATACTGTATATATTATTCTTGTGCCTAATATTCTGTTTATTTGTCTCATGTGATATCTTCTGGACCAATGAAATCCTGACCCTCCACTTCTTTCCTCCAATCACAGATGCCCAAACCAACACAACCACAGGTAGGTACATGACACAGCTGCCCTGCTCACGGCAAAAAAAAAAAAAAGGGACTCCTCCTACTCCAGGGTGACACAGATAGAAGGGAGTCGGAACCCTCCCACTGCAGGGTGGGATGGGCAAGATAGAATCTGCCCATTTTAGGGCAGTGTGGGACCGGCAGAATGGAGTCATGTAGGGTAACAGACAGAAGAGAGTCTGCCCCACCCACTGCAGGGCGACACATAGAAGGGAGGCTGCCCTTCCTGTACTGATGCAAGTAAAACTCTTAAGGGGACTCTAGCAGGGACCTGAATGTAAAGGGGGATTTTGATAGTGACCCTGAGGTAAGGAGAACTCCCATGGAAACCCTGATGTAAGGAAAACTCTAGCAGGGACCCTGATGTGAGGGGGTCACTTATATGGACCCCGATGTAAGGGAGGCTCTGATGGGGAATCCGATGTAAAGGAATTTTCTGATGGGGAATCCAATGTAAGGGATTTTCTGATGGGGAACCTGATGTAAGGGGAGCTCTGATGGGGAATCCGATGTAAGGGGGCTTTGATGTGGACCCCGATGTAAGGAAAACTCTATCAAGGACCCTGATGTAAGGGGGAGGGGGGTCACTTATATGGACCCTGATGCAAGGAATTTTCTGATGGGGAACCTGATGTAAGGGAGGCTCTGATGGGGAATCCAATGTAAGGGAGGCTCTGATGGGGAGCCTGATGCAAGGGAGGCTCCGATTGGGAATCTGAAGTAAAGGGGGCTCTAATGTGGGACCTGCTGTAAAGGGGCTTTGATGGGGACCCTGATGTAAGGGAGGATGCTGATGGGAAACCTGATGTAAGGAAACTCTAGCAGGTACCCAGATGTGAGGGGTAACAGAGTAACAGCTTTACTCTGATGGTAAAGCTGTTATGAGGAAAACTCTAGCAGGGACCCTGATGTAAGGGAGGTTCTCATGGGGAGAACTTTGATGGTGTCTCTGATGTGAAATCCAATGTAAGGGGGGCTCTGATGATGACTCTGATATAAGGGAGCTGCTGGTGGGGAGTCTGATAGAAGGGCGAATCTGATGGGGAATATGTTGTAGTGGAGGTTCTGATGGGGAACCAGATGTAATGGGGGCTCTGATGGGGAATCCGCTATAAGGGTGACTCTGATTGGGAGTCTGATGTAAGGGGGCTCTAATGGAGAATCTGATGTAAAGGGGAGGGGGGGCATGGTTATGGTGACCCTGATGTAAGGCAGAACTTTGAAAAATTAATAAAGTTTATGATGTGGTCCTCATACTTTTTAAAGACCCCTAACACTATAGATATGATGACACAAATGGGACACCCTGGGGTCTCAGGGACAGAACAACAAGAACTAACCTACTTCTCTCTTGCCGGTAGGTGTCCCTGGATGGGGCGTGGCTCTCCTGGTGATGACATCACTGATCCTGTCCTACCTGCTGCTCTGCATGATCTGTATGGTGAGATATAGGGCTGTGACATCACACTACGGGGGGGGAACTTGGGATGAGGGAACTCCAGTATTGTACCATGCAGACTCTCCACCTTCGGGACTACAATACAAGCGATAGAGCTGATGAAAGGGGAAAGTCTGAACACTCCGAAACACAGCTATTTTTTTTTTCTTCTTACGAGCCAATGTGTTTCGGGGGTTTAAACATTCCACTTTCATCAGCTCTACATTTATTGTTGTTCCGAGCGTGAAATATCTAAACCCCCAGAATGCATCGGCTGTTCTGTTTTCTTATGAGCCAATGCATTTCAGGGGTTCAGACTCTCATCCTTCAGGAGTACAATGCATAGCTCTTATGTATCTGAACCACAGAAACACATATTATGAGAAAACATAGAACAGCCAATGTGTTTCAGGGGTTCAGGTAACCCCCTTGCTCAGGGCTATAAGTTGTATCGCAGTGCTGAAGGGGAGTGACTGAACCCCCGAAACGCATAGGTTGTTCTATGTTTTCTCGTTATCAGGCAACACATTGTAGGAGTTCAGACACCCCCCTTCAGGACTACAATAGTATAGCCCTATAGAAGGGGAGTGATCTGAGCCCCCCCCCCCCCCAAAACACATGGGATCATAATTAAAAAAAACAGCGAAAAGGTGATGCATTTCAGAAATTCTGGGACCATGCTTTCCGACACAGTTCCCAGTCCCTCGACGAGCAGGAGGCAATGACAACTACCAGGTACATGACCTTAAAGCTGTATAGTAAACATAGTTCCACATGTGGTCCTCAGACTTGTGGTCAAGCACTTGGGTGTATAGGGGACACTGAAGGCCAAGCACTTGGGTGTATAGGGGACACTGAAGGCCAAGCACTTGGGTGTATAGGGGACACTGAAGGCCAAGCACTTGGGTGTATAGGGGGACACTGAAGGCCAAGCACTTGGGTGTATAGGGGGACACTGAAGGCCAAGCACTTGGGTGTATAGGGGGACACTGAAGGCCAAACACTTGGGTGTATAGGGGGACACTGAAGGCCAAGCACTTGGGTGTATAGGGGGACACTGAAGGCCAAGCACTTGGGTGTATAGGGGGACACTGAAGGCCAAGCACTTGGGTGTATAGGGGGACACTGAAGGCCAAGCACTTGGGTGTATAGGGGACACTGAAGGGAAAGGGAATTGGGTGTATAGGGGACACTGGAGGTCAGGCACTTGGGTGTATAGAGGACACTGGAGGAAAGGGAATTGGGTGTATAGGGGACACTGAAGGCCAAGCACTTGGGTGTATAGGGGACACTGAAGGCCAAGCACTTGGGTGTATAGGGGACACTGAAGGCCAAACACTTGGGTGTATAGGGGACACTGAGGGCCAAACACTTGGGTGTATAGGGGACACTGAAGGGAAAGGGAATTGGGTATATAGAGGACACTGGGGGAAAGGGAATTGGGTGTATAGAGGACACTGGAGGTCAGGCACTTGGGTGTATAGTGGACACTGGAGGAAAGGAAATTGGGTGTATAGAGGACACTGGGGGAAAGGGAATTGGGTGTATAAAAGAACACTGGAGGAAAGGGAATTGGGTGTATAGAGGACACTGGAGGAAAGGAAATTGGGTGTATAGAGGACACTGGGGGAAAGGGAATTGGGTGTATAAAAGAACACTGGAGGAAAGGGAATTGGGTGTATAGAGGACACTGGAGGAAAGGAAATTGGGTGTATAAAAGAACACTGGAGGAAAGGGAATTGGGTGTATAGAGGACACTGGAGGAAAGGAAATTGGGTGTATAGAGGACACTGGGGGAAAGGGAATTGGGTGTATAGGGGACACTGGAGGAAAGGGAATTGGGTGTATAGAGGACACTGGGGGAAAGGGAATGGACACTGGAGGTCAAGTATATGGATGCATAGGAGGGGGCTGGATGTTGAGTATATGGGTTTATCGAGGACACTGAAGGTTAACTATATGAGTGTATAAAGGGGGCTGACTATTGAGTATATGTGTATAGAGTGTGCTGGATGTGGAGTATATGGATGTATAGGGGACACTGAAAGTTAAGTATATGGGAGTATATAGGGGACAAGAATCCATGTACCAGTACTGATGACTACTCTGTGTTCCCTTACAGCCACTCCTCAAGAAGCACCAGAGCAGCCATGGAGGACACTGAGGGACCCCATAGTGTCTGCAATTCTCAGTTTCCTCTTTTCTCACACTATTTTCTCAATTTCTGTACCATTATTTATGACTTAATAAACACATTTGTATTCGAGATGAAGTCTGCAGTCTTAAATAGGGGAGGGTTCTTCATATTGTTGGCCACGGATCCCAGAGAATGAACATTCACCTCCTTTTAGGCCTTGTGGTAAAAGCACAATCATTTATATCTACCTAGCAAATTCTGTCCACATTACAGAAGTCATACCCCCATGTAATCATTACAGAGAGGTTATATCCCCTAGATCATTACAGAGAGGCGGGTACCTCCATATTCTCATTGCAAAAACGTCAAACCTCCTGGTACCCCCCCCCCCATGTCCTCATTACAGATGGGCCATATCCCCATGATCTCATTACACTCCAGGAAGGGTCTATTCCATCATAACCTAAACCAAACACTTGTTTTCGGTCAAATCATCCTTGAAAACTTGTAAAATCTCCCCAATCGAGAATTTTCACCAATTTTCATATTTATAGGATGATGGCAATTACCGTATATACGAGAGTATAAGCCAACCCGAATATAATCCGAGGCACCCAATTTTACCACCAAAAAAATAAAAATAAATGGGAAAACGTATTGACTCGAGTATAAGCCTAGGGTGTCCCCCATGCCTCACTGTGCCCATGACTAGACTGAAGTTTAACATGGGAGTCTATGGAAGGGGTGCCCAGCTATAAAAAAAAAAAAAAAAAGTGCTCCCCGGCCATGGGTCCCCCAGACAACAAACTTTGCATACTTGTAGAGGAAGAGTGGGGCTGCATGTATGACAAGTTCCAGGTCCAGGGGACCTACGACAGGCCGGTACTGGGTCCCCAAAATCACAAGATAAATAACAGTTTAACATAGGAGCCAATGGAAGGGGTGCCCGAATAGGAGAAAAAAATAAAATAAAACGGTGCTCCCTGGCCGTAGGTCCCCCAGATCAACAAACATTGCACGCTTGTAGAGGAAGAGTGGGGCTACATGTGTGGTCCAGGGGTCCTACAGCTGGCCGGTACCGAGTCCCCAAAGTCCGGGAGATCAGGCGCAAAAAGGTGATTAGAGTATAAGCCGAGGGGGGCATTTTCAGCACACAAAAAAAAAAAAGTGCTAAAAAAAACTTGGCTTATACTCGAGTATATACGGTACATGAGTCGCCTTGATTCTATTTAATAAACGTGACTCGTACGGATTGTATTTCTCACATTTTACCATGCTATACGTGGGTTACAAAGTCTGTGGTGCAGACAGTTTCAGAACTCCACAATCGCACAGTTCAGATGCCCAGTGCAGTAAACTGCTAGGGATGACTTATTTCACTTCAAGCTCTGGGAATCCTTTATCTCCTCCTCTTTGAGCTTTACAAATTAAACACACAGAATAAACATCACAAGAGTCAGAAGTAATTGTGCGCATTTCACTTTATTTAGAAAAAAAGATAACAAGCATTTATTCCCTGTACCTTCACATTATAAAAGAGTTCCCTCCAGAGCAGTCCAGCATCTCCATTAGCACTACGAAAGCAGCAGAGACCACCGAGGAGCAAAAAGGCCTCCTCCAATTCTGGATTCGGAGAGGCCCCTCCATGAACACCCCCCAGTGATCAGAATAAGTCAGAATAGTGAAATATTAAAGGACAACCGGCGAGCGATTTGTACAAACATGCAGTCATGGAGCCGTCTACAATCGCTTAATATTCTCATCTTCATGTAAAGCGAGGTGGAGATGGTTGGCTGGTGGCAACTGGCTGCTCTCCCGTACTCCAGCCAAGAAAGATACTTTACCCAAAATGGGGCAATTTTAACGAAATGGTACAAAAACGATAAATACATGGCAAAGATGGGATGTCGTCCACCATTAATGAAATGTAAATATGCAGAACTCAAACCAATACAACAGGGCAACAAAGTACTTTGACTCAACATACAATGATATTTAGAAGGCCCAACCAAAGAGATACATGAAAAAAAAAACAAAAAAAAACAGACACTTGAAATAAATGGCTGTGATCGAATGGAAAGACTTTTAGGCTTTGGCATGACCAGGGGAAGGACGACAGGCTAGTGCTATACGACTCATGAGTGGGACCAGTTGGGAACCCGATTATATGGCGTTGGGGACCTCCAGGTCTTGTTCCCAGTGTTCCATCCCTGGGATCAAGGAATGATCACCAGTTTGTGCCATTGACAGGTACGATGTTGACTGGGGATAGAGTAGGAGACCATTATGCCTTAAATCTGGAGTGTTTTAAGAGAGCAAACGGGGGAAAGGCAGATCAAGAGAGCAAACGGGGGAAAGGCAGATCAAGAGAGCAAACGGGGGAAAGGCAGATCAAGAGAGCAAACGGGGGAAAGGCAGATCAAGAGAGCAAACGGGGGAAAGCCAGATCAAGAGAGCGAACGGGGGAAAGCCAGATCAAGAGAGCGAACGGGGGAAAGGCAGATCAAGAGAGCGAACGGGGGAAAGGCAGATCAAGAGAGCGAACGGGGGAAAGGCAGATCAAGAGAGCAAACGGGGGAAAGGCAGATCAAGAGAGCAAACGGGGGAAAGGCAGATCAAGAGAGCAAACGGGGGAAAGGCAGATCAAGAGAGCAAACGGGGGAAAGGCAGATCAAGAGAGCAAACGGGGGAAAGGCAGATCAAGAGAGCAAACGGGGGAAAGGCAGATCAAGAGAGCAAACGGGGGAAAGCCAGATCAAGAGAGCGAACGGGGGAAAGCCAGATCAAGAGAGCGAACGGGGGAAAGCCAGATCAAGAGAGCGAACGGGGGAAAGCCAGATCAAGAGAGCGAACGGGGGAAAGCCAGATCAAGAGAGCGAACGGGGGAAAGCCAGATCGAGAGAGCGAACGGGGGAAAGCCAGATCGAGAGAGCGAACGGGGGAAAGCCAGATCAAGAGAGCGAACGGGGGAAAGCCGATCAGAGACAGAGTGGGGACAGTTAGGAAGTTGAACAGAGACAGAATTAGGAATCTGATTGGAGATAGAGTCAGGGACCTCCATCTCTTATTTCCAGGCTGTTCTGTCCTTACGATCAACAAACAATGACAGGCTAGTACTATACGCTCCACTAAATGATAGGTTTGTGCGATATGCTTTATGATATGATCGGGACAGAATAATGGACTTTTACCTCCAATTTCCAGTGTTCTGTCCCTATGATAGGGGAAGACTATCTAGGATTACACCCTTCATGAAAAGTTTAGGGTAAGAGTTTAGAAACTAGAGTTGGGGACCTCCATCATTTCCGCACCGTTTTGTTCATATATCTATCCTTGTAGGTTTTGTATTACAAGATTCCGGTTATACGGTTGTATGCACTTTTTTTTATTAATTTTTTAAACATTTTCTAGACATGCATGACTGTTTCTGCCCCCTTGTGCTGCTGGAATAATTTCCTTTTAACCCCCAATACCCGTTATAGACTGGATACCCCACTTGTTTGTAAGCCTTCGATATTGCAGTCGTCATTTATTAAAAGGTCAAAAGCCATTTAGGTCAGAGTAGGTCACAGCATAGCCAACATAACATTCAAATGGAAAAATGAACTATGGGGAAGCAGCCAAGCACTTCCACCAGCCAGACCATAATCCCGATAATCCGTGTAGACAGCAGAAGCACTAAGCGTTGGATGTGTTATGGGGTGAATGGAGTGGGGAGGCCGGTTAGTGCATCTAGTTTGGGATTTCTACAGAGTCCAAAACTTGGTCCAGAGCTGGTGGCTTCTCTTTGGTTCTTTTCTCTTGGAGTGCAGCCTCAGAGATCCACGTTGGGTGATGATAGTTGTAACCATTTTGGGGGGGGGGGGGGGGGGGGGTGTCAGTACTTTCCCAGGACCGTGGCCAGCAGCGCCATGCGTACGAACATACCATTCTCAGCCTGGCGGAAGTAGGCTGCGCGGGGGTCAGAGTCTACTTCAAAGCTGAAGGAGAAAAAATAAATAAAAAATACAGAGTCAGGATAACGAAATGAGACAAAAATCGGTAATGCAGGGAGCTGTTAACTTCTACACAACCCCACCCCAGAGTTCCTATAACCCCCTCCTCTACACACAACCCCACCCCAAAGTTCCTTTAACCCCCCTCTACACACAACCCCACCTGAGTTTCTATAACCCCCCTCCTCTACACACAACCCCACACCAGAGTTCCTATAGCCATCTCCTTTACACACAACCACACTCCAGAGTTCCTACATCCCCCTCTACACACAACCCCACCCCAAAGTTCCTATAACCCCCCCCCCATCCTCTACACTCAACCCCACGCCAGAGTTCCTATAACCCCCCCCCCCCCCCCCCCCCTCTACACACAACCCCACACCAGAGTTCCTATAACCATCTCCTTTACACACAACCACACGCCAGAGTTCCTACATCCCCCTTTACACACAACCCCACCCCAAAGTTCCTATAACCCCCCCTCTACACACAACCCCACCCGAGTTCCTATAACCCCCCCCCATCCTCTACACTCAACCCCACGCCAGAGTTCCTATAACCCCCCCCTCTACACACAACCCCACGCCAGAGTTCCTATAACCCCCTCCTCTACACACAACCCCACGCCAGAGTTCCTAAAACCCCCTCCTTTACACACAACCCCACGCCAAAGTTCCTATAACCCCCCCTCTACACACAACCCCACCCGAGTTCCTATAACCCCCCCCATCCTCTACACTCAACCCCACGCCAGAGTTCCTATAACCCCCCCCCTCTACACACAACCCCACGCCAGAGTTCCTATAACCCCCTCCTCTACACACAACCCCACGCCAGAGTTCCTAAAACCCCCTCCTTTACACACAACCCCACGCCAGAGTTCCTACATCACCCTCTACACACAACTCCACCCCAAAGTTCCTATAACCCCCCTCCTCTACACTCAACCCCACCCTCAGTTTCTTACAACACCTCCTCTACACACAATCTTACCCTCCAATTCCTATACACCTTCCTCCACGCTCAAACCCCCTACCAGTACCCATAGCCCACTTTATCATGCCATTACCACCCCTCCAGCTTCTATGTCCCCCACTTCTGCACCTAAGCCTTCCCCTTTCCCAGCTCCTACTACCCAGTTTTAGATTCTAAGCTTACCCCCTAGATCCTATTTCACCCTCCATCGTGCAGAGTTTACCTCCTCTGAAGTGATTTTGTTTCACATTTGTGCAAGGAGAGAGCGATAGACAAGGGGTTTCAATATGACAAGGTAACCCACATAGGACCAGATATCTCCTCCGCCGTTTCACCATTGCAAAAATTCTCAACTGTACATATTTAACTCAAATATTTAATAATTGTTTTATATTTTAATAAATGTTTTCTTTATACATGTCAGTTTTGCTGCAGGAGGTACTATACATGGTACAGATGCACCACTTTACAGGCATGCTAAGGGACCCCCCAGGCACTATATTTAAAGCAATTTTTCATTTTTATTGTTGGACTTTGAGCAACATTAAAATCACTGCTCCTTTAAAAAGTTTTTTAAAGGGTATTTTTGTATTAGTACATGCAAGTATGCATCAAGATATTTGAACCAACGAGCCTACATTTCACAGCCTGCAGGGCACGGGTCTCAAACTGTCGGCCCTCCAGCTGTCGCAAAACGACAAGTCCTATGAGGCATTGCAAGGCTGACAGTTCGAAGCTTGACTCCAACAGGCAGAGGCATCATAGGACTTGTAGCTCCGCAACCGCCGGAGGGCCATCAGTTTGAGACCCCTGCTGGAGGGTGTTAATAGCAACAGTTCCCCGTCCGTACCAATGGCAGGACACTCCAGAGTCACATGTCAGCGTAACAGAACCCAAGTCTCACCTGATCTCATTAACTCGTGGCATTGGGTGCATAACCACCATTTTCTTCTTGGCCCGAGTCATGATGTGCGGACTGAGGATAAACTGGCCAAAGCACTGGAAGAGAGAAAGAAAAGGTAAACTGACAAGACTGGGCGACAAAGCAGTGTCCCCGATATCATCAGGGAGGATTATAAAGGGTTACTCACCCGGTCGTACTCCTCCTTGCTGTCAAACCGTTCCTTCTGTATGCGGGTCATGTAGAGGACATCCGTGTCCGGCAAAGCCTCTTCAATGCTGTCAAACTCTTCCTGTGACCACAAAGAAAAGACACAAAATGCCTGAATTAACCCAACACACCCTGCACTCCTTCAGACTCCCTGGGCTTCCTCCTACAAGCCCAACACAATGAGCTCCTTCTTCAGCCCCAACACAATAGGCCCCCTTAAATGTCCCCTCCCGACACCCCACGTTCCTCCCATCACAATTTACCTCCCCAAGCCAATCCCAATAGGCTCCCACCCTATACCCTCCTGACACCTCACAGTGCTCCCATCACAATTCCCCTCTCAAGACCATTTCAATAGGCTACCTCCCCAGCCCCTGACACCCTTCCTACACCCAAGACTCGACACCCCAGGCGCCATCTTCAGCCCCTCACCTGTTTTATTCCTTTGGAAGCCACAAAATGGATGATCTTAGCGGGCATCCTCAAGCTGCGTGGTGTGACATACCTCAGGTTGACACGGTATTGGGTGAGGAGGCACGCCAGAGAGTGAACCGTACGGCCGTGCTTCAAATCCCCCACCATGGTGATCTAAAAAAGGAGAAAATGACATCACTTAAATGAGAAGACACTGCAGACCTGCAATCGCCATACACAGCAAGAAGAGGAGAGCGTGTGAAGACAACGCAGGACACCACAAGCTCCATATCTCCAGTTCATTATATCGGATAGGATTATATCTCAATTGTATTCAAACCTTTAAGTAAATTCCTGAACGCTGGCTGGTCCCAATGGGAGACAATGGTGCCCATGGCTGGTCCCAATGGGAGACAATGGTGCCCATGGCTGGTCCCAATGGGAGACAATGGTGCCCATGGCTGGTCCCAATGGGAGACAATGGTTGGCGTCAATGGCAGACAATGGTGCCCCATTGCCTCCTTCAGTTGGCAGGATTGGGTCTGGTATCTGTGGGAGGAATAGTGCCAGATAAGGCAGGCAAAAAAAACACAGTTTGCAGATCACTGGTCTAGATCCAGTCCTAGGATACATGTAGCACCTCTGCCACCTAGAGCCAGACACAGAGGACCTTCCACAATTAGTGGATTCAAATTTTCCCCAATGTGCATTATTATGCCAATATAAATCTTATCCATTAAGGATGGTGGCATCACTAATCTCACACCACTCATGTGTATACAGGGTGTAGAATGACCAGCGATTTGCAGATTCTCGTTTAGGAATGGGCAATGATTTTACAGGACTTACAGTCATCCCGTTGACAGTCCCCAGCTCCTCCCGTATGGTGAATATATCCAGCAGAGCCTGTGTTGGGTGCTCCCCTACCCCATCTCCGGCATTAATAACCGGTTTGCGACAGTGTTTGGCAGCCAGCTGGGGATTGAAGAGACATCACAGGGTAATTATTAAACATGAGATAACAGAAAGATGGAAGAAAAGTAACAGAATGAACGGCTCCTACCTCCACAGCTCCGGCTCCGGATGTCTCACCACCAGCACGTCAGAGTAACAGCTCATTGTCTGCACAGAATCCGTCAAAGATTCACCCTTCTGGGAGGATGAGGTTGTTTCCGAGAAACTGAGCACTGACCCTCCCAGACGCTGCATGGCTGCTGCAAAGGAACTGCTGGTGCGTGTACTGGCCTCGAAGAACATGGATGCCATGACCTTACCCTGGGGACAAGACGATAGAGGTGAGAAGAACCCAACATTGCCCAAGCATGCTACAGGAAATGCGACAGATATTTAAGAGAAACCAATCAACTACATTAAATTATCCTACTACTACTGGCACAGCACTCTATTTTTTGAAGGTTAATAGGGTAAACCAAAGGGCCACTTGCCAATACATGCCCCCCAATAGTCCTCTCACAGGCTGTCCTAGGATGGGGCTGTTGAAGCTAAACCAATAGGGAACTGCATATACTCAATGGCCAAGCTGGGAAGACTCCAAAGATCTAAAGTATCCAACTTGTTACCAGGTCAGCAGTTGAACATTCTGAAGAAACAAAAAAGTAAAAAAAAAAAAAAAAGGGAACTCAGGTTCCAAGGAAGGGGCTTAGGCCCTTGCTCCTTAATGCTAGTCAAAAAACAAGCTGCCTCTAGCAAATGGCACCCTGGCCACCACAGATACTTATGAGCTATCCTTTCCAACATCCTACTCAAGCAGGTGGCACTATAACTAAATGGTGAAGATCGCCGATCTCTCAAGGGCTCCAAGATCTCTCAAGGGCTCCAAGATCTCTCAAGGGCTCCAAGATCTCTCAAGGGCTCCAAGATCTCTCAAGGGCTCCAAGATCTCTCAAGGGCTCCAAGATCTCTCAAGGGCTCCAAGATCTCTCAAGGGCACCAAGATCTCTCAAGGGCACCAAGATCTCTCAAGGGCACCAAGATCTCTCAAGGGCACCAAGATCTCTCAAGGGCACCAAGATCTCTCAAGGGCACCAAGATCTCTCAAGGGCACCAAGATCTCTCAAGGGCACCAAGATCTCTCAAGGGCTCCAAGATCTCTCAAGGGCTCCAAGATCTCTCAAGGGCTCCAAGATCTCTCAAGGGCACCAAGATCTCTCAAGGGCACCAAGATCTCTCAAGGGCACCAAGATCTCTCAAGGGCACCAAGATCTCTCAAGGGCACCAAGATCTCTCAAGGGCACCAAGATCTCTCAAGGGCACCTCAAATCATGATATATACGTATCTAGATACATGCATGCAGCCCCTAGACATTACACCCAATGGTCTTCTCTGTTGGCAGATGACAAAAGCTGACTCATAATATGATCTGATTATAACATCTAAGAATTGTACTCTAGGTGCAAAATCATTAAATCTGCATTACCTTCAATATATCGACACTACGCTCTTTCTGTACCAACATTCGCAGTGTGTGCGCCACATTGAACAGGTGGGACATCTGAAATAGACAGAAAGTTGACTAAATTAATACAACTTAATCCAGCATCTCATATTACATCTTGAGAATTCGCCTGATACAATTATATCCAGGTTTGGCGCACATTACAGCCAGATCTGTGATCTTCAGACACAACCAAGTTCAATGTCTCATGGGAACATCTTTTCTATGGTTTCGTGGTTGGATCAAACGCGTTTTTGTTTTTTTTAAACAAAGCCAGTACCGTTATCCTTTATTACAAAAGAATCATGCTGCGTACACACTATCACTTTTTGTGATGAAAAAAAAACAACGTTTTAAGTGACGAAACAAAACAACGTTTTTCAAACTTCATTTTCCAAAACGACGTTGCATACACACCATCGTTTTTCCAAAATGCTCTAGCAAAGCGTGGCGATGTACACCACTTTCGACGGCACTCTGTTCCATTGAAGCTCCGTCTCATAACTTGCCTCTGAGCATGCGCGGCTTTAAAAACGTCGTTTTCAACATCGTTTTGCCCACACACCATCACTTTTAATGACAAAAAATGACATTTAGAAAAACGACAAAAAATTCAAGCATGTTGAAATTTTTGTCGTTTTTTTTGAAGACCTAAAACAACGTTTTGCCCACTCACGGTCATTTTAAATGACGTTTTTGAAAACGTTGTTTTCTTTCCATCACAAAAACTGATCGTGTGTACGCGGCATAAGTCTGTAGTGGTATATGGGCATTATGAAGATTTTACAGAGAAAAACTGTTCACATGGTTTAGAGCATGGGTGCTCAACCTGTGGCCCTCCAGATGTTTCAGAACTACAGGTCCCATCATGCCTTTGGGAGTCATACTTGTAACTGTTCAGCCCTGCAATGCCTCATGGGACTTGTAGTTTTGGAACAGCTGGAGGGCCACAGGTTGAGCACCCATGGTTTAGAGGATCTCTGGTGAAAAATACTGCACCCAAGCTTTATAGGAGATGTGTTTGACCTTTTGAAATAGATGACCCAAGGCATTTATAGTGCCAAGTGGGAAGGGCTAACGTTCAAGTACAACGGGTTATAAACTTCTCCCCAAAGAAAATGCAGATACCTTGAAATTTGGGACAGAGATGAGATCAAGAACCTATTTCCCTGTCCCTCAATGACCAGAGTCCTGTTCACAAAAGGCAATTGTGGACCAGCTATAACAGAAGCCAAATGTAGAAAATGGAAAAGGGATGGATAGCCGCACTCCAAGGAAACTTCAAATAAGTTGTCTTTATTGGTAGAAATGGGCATGCAAAACAAAACACAGCCACAGGAAGCACTGATATAGTGTGAAACGCGTCAGTTGTCCTTTCCTGTGGCTGTGTTTTGTTTTGCATGCCCATTTCTACCAATAAAGACAACTTATTTGAAGTTTCCTTGGAGTGCGGCTGTCCATCCCTTTTCCATTTCCTACATTCGCCTTGTGCATAGCCAGCACCTTGGTTTCCTGAGAGGTTCTTTAATTGCCTACAAGACCCACCTGGAGCAGTGACTCCCTTCCCTATAACAGAAGCCAAGTGACTTAGTGCAGGGCTCAAAATTTCAAGTCTTGAGGTACTAGCCAGGCCTCAAAAGGTTACTCACCACCAGTTGCCCCACCCAACCCCCATTCTGCCCCTAAATACGCCCTCAAATTATCTCAAGAAAATTACACTCAAATGTTTTATGCAAAATTAAGTTATACAAATATTAGCAACAATTTTATCAGCATTCCGCCACTGCAGCCACCCCACGTTCCCCTGCCAGTGCAGTCCGCATCCCCCGCCAGAGCAGCCAGCCCACGATCCCCTGCCAGTGCAGTCCGCATCCCCCGCCAGAGCAGCCTACCTGTGCAAGGGAAGAGAGGACAGCTGCTGCCGCCTGGTTGATTCAAGCGATGGGGAACATACCAGCTTATATTTCTATAGCTGTGTGTTCCCCGCCGGGCGCCGTCATATACAGCCCCTCCCCCTTGTCCGGCACTTTGATAGACCGATCCTCCGTCTAATCCTGAGATGGGTGGTCTATCAAAGTTCCCTGGACAAGAAGGAGGGGCTGTATATGATGGCACGCAGCTGGGAAACACACAGCTTATGTTCCCCAGCGTGCTAATAAACCAGGCGATGGCGGCACTCTTCTCCTCTATTCCCCTACGGACGCTGGGAGAATGGCTCCCATACAAACCAGGCTGCCGACGGTGTTTGCCCCCGCTCCCAGGCAGCCCACACTTTTTGAATTTTTGAGGGCTCACTTAGCGTATTCCTATGGCTTATAGATTGTCTGCAAACTGACCTGAAACAGTGGGCTACTGTTTATCCAGTGTGAAAGACCCAAGGGCTTTCACACTGGAGCGGTGTGCTAGCAGGACTGCTTCAAAAGTCCTGCTAGCCGCATCCTTGAAGCGAAGGAGCGGTGTGTTTACTGCTCCTTTCCATCTAAAGCAATGGGAAACCACAGCTATACCGCCGGCAATGCGCCTCTGTAAAGGCGCACTGCTGGCGGTATTAACCCTTTTCCGGCCACCCCCTGAAGCAACGGGCTGGCATAGCTAAAGACCGGCACACGCTCGATGGCTGAACTTGGGGGGGGACGGGGGGGACTACAAGGATCGAAGATCCAGCCTGTCACCCAGTCGGCAGTTGATTGTAGATCTCAGGATCCAAAAATGCAGGAAAAACTAAAAAGAAAAGCAAGAAAATTGCAAAGAAAAACTCAGAGCACATGGGCCCAGGAGGAGCCATGTCATTCTCCTTGCTAGGCAGAAAAAAAAAACTGGGGCTGCAGAAAGTGGGGATGTACCCGGGGAACCGCCCCCTGGGAGTACTGTACTGTGTGGAGTGTTTAACACTTAACATGCTGTTTTTTTCGGCCTAGTCAATCTCCTAAAAGGGAGGATAATACCCTAAGGTCAATATGCTGCTGTGTCCGTCCATGAACGGAAGAGAAATAGCGGCGCTTTACCACCACCGCACCTCCCGCCCCATGCATGCATGTCCTTACTACAAAGTGCTGGCTTCTAAGGGAGTGCGTGGCATATAATGCCCATACAAGCTGGCAAGACAAACTGAGGGGGGTGGAAGTTAGCAGTGACCATCGAGTAGGACGTTTCGTTTCTCAGTGCTACCCCTAGGGGAGGCACTATATCTAAACAATCTCTTTTCAACAGGGGCTTAAAAAGCTTTGCCATTCCCAGCAGTTCTCACAACCAGCCAATGGAATGGCTTTATTTTTTACTTAGAAGAGAATTTCCTGGAATACGAATTTTCCTTGAACTCTTTCTACCTCATCCTCAAATACCAGAAACGGAACGCACTTCTCCGACGTCCCCTAAAAAAGCAGGAACTGACATTGGCGGACTGACCTGGTCCTTGGTGAACTGTTTGACGGACAGGATGTGTTGTCCAATCAGCGGATGAAGGAGGGGCGAGGTTTGTACGTGAGGGATACTCTGCATCGCTGCGTTCTGGGGGGACACCAGACGGGGGATGGGGGGCGGGTAGGGATAACCGTCCTGAATAGATGTCAGATCTGAAAATACAACATGATGAAGGTTAGTACCGGGGCACATCAGTAATGCGTTACATTGTTATCCAACCTTTAAAAAGCACATCGTTCATTAAGCTAAATCTAAAAAACTGAAACGGAACAACGAAGGCAATACAGTCCTGAGAGGGAGGAAAATTCCTTCCTGAACCCACCGTGGTGATCATTGGAGATTCCAATAGACATAAGCAAGTAACTTAATTTCATTCAATACAGTTTAGTTACTGATACAACAAGTCTAGTTAAAGCGGGGGTTCACCCAACAATTTTTTTTTTAACATTACATTCAGGCTAATTGTTATAATGACAAATCGGCTCTTTTTACAAAAATCCTTGCTGTACATAACGTTTTATATATACAGGTCATTCTCAAAAAATTTGCATATTTTGATGAAGTTCATTATTTTCTGTATTGTACTGATAAACGTTAGACTTTCATATATTTTAGATTCATTACATACAACTGAAGTAGTTCAAGCCTTTTATTGTTTTAATATTGATGATTTTGGCATACAGCTCATGAAAACCCAAAATTCATATCTCAAAAAATTAGCATATCATGAAAAGGTTCTCTAAACGAGCTCTTAACCTAATCATCTGAATCAACTAATTAACTCTAAACACCTGCAAAAGATTCCTGAGGCTTTTAAAAAACTCCCAGCCTGGTTCATTACTCCAAACCGCAATCATGGGTAAGACTGCCGACCTGACTGCTGTCCAGAAGGCCATCATTGACACCCTCAAGCAAGAGGGTAAGACACAGAAAGACATTTCTGAACGAATAGGCTGTTCCCAGAGTGCTGTATCAAGGCACCTCAGTGGGAAGGAAAAAGTGTGGCAGAAAACGCTGCACAATGAGAAGAGGTGACCGGACCCTGAGGAAGATTGTGGAGAAGGACCGATTCCAGACCTTGGGGACCTGCGGAAGCAGTGGACTGAGTCTGGAGTAGAAACATCCAGAGCCACCGTGTACAGGCGTGTGCAGGAAATGGGCTACAGGTGCCGCATTCCCCAGGTCAAGCCACTTTGAACCAGAAACAGCGGCAGAAGCGCCTGACCTGGGCTACAGAGAAGCAGCACTGGACTGTTGCTCAGTGGTCCAAAGTACTTTTTTCGGATGAAAGCAAATTTTGCATTTCATTCGGTAATCAAGGTGCCAGAGTCTGGAGGAAGACTGGGGAGAGGGAAATGCCAAAATGCCTGAAGTCAAGTACCCACAGTCAGTGATGGTCTGGGGTGCCATGTCAGCTGCTGGTGTTGGTCCACTGTGTTTTATCAAGGGCAGGGTGAATGCAGCTAGCTATCAGGAGATTTTGGAGCACTTCATACTTCCATCTGCTGAAAAGCTTTATGTAGATGAAGATTTCATTTTTCAGCACAACCTGGCACCTGCTCACAGTGCCAAAACCACTGGTAAATGGTTTACTGACCATGGTATTACTGTGCTCAATTGGCCTGCCAACTCTCCTGACCTGAACCCAATAGAGAATCTGTGGGATATTGGGAAGAGAAAGTTGAGAGACGCAAGTCCCAACACTCTGGATGAGCTTAAGGCCGCTACCGAAGCATCCTGGGCCTCCATAACACCTCAGCAGTGCCACAGGCTGATTGCCTCCATGCCACGCCGCATTGAAGCAGTCATTTCTGCAAAAGGATTCCCGACCAAGTATTGAGTGCATAACTCAACAGAATTATTTGTAGGTTGACTTTTTTTTTAATTAAAAACACTTTTCTTTTATTGGTCGTGACGCGCTGTATGCGCCCGTCGGAAGCCTGTCAATTAGGAACACCCAGTTCCGAAGATTATACCCGGAAGCCGCGGTGAACATATATATATATATATATATATATATATATATATATATATATATAAATATAAAATGGTATGTACGGCAAGGATTTAAAAAAAAAAAAAATCAACGGATTGTCATTATAACAACTTGCCTGAAAGTAGTGTTAAAATTTTTTTTTTGGGTGAATCCCCGCTTTAATGCAGGGGGGTGGTCTATAGCTACTCTTACAGTAAAGAATCCCTTCCAAATAAGCAAAATCACCTCCATACAGAGAATCAGCTTAACCACATGCCAATTGCTCGCTGTCAAACCGCTTGACAATGGCAAAATGGCTCCCCTGAGCAAATCGGCGCAGCTGTGCGGAAGACGCCTTAAGGGGTATGTCACCGGAGGAGCCGATGCGCGTGCCAGAGCAGTAACCTGGATCTGTGCCTTTAAAACACACAAATCCACGTCCTGTCAGGGAGAGGAGACAGATTGTGTGTTCCTAGTATATACGAACAGCAATCGGTCTCCTCCGCCAGTCAGTCCCCCGCCCCAGTTAGAATCACTGACCTAGGCAACACATTTAACCCCTTGATCACCCCCCCCCCTAGTGTTAACCCCTTCCCTGCCAGTGACATTTATACAGTAATCAGTGACTTAATTGCTGTATAAAAAGGTCTAAAAAAAAAAAGTGTCATAAAAAAACTGTCCGATCTGTCCACTGCAATCCTGATAAAAAAAAAAAAGACAAAAATCACTTTACATTTTTACAAAGGGATATATTAAGGCGCAAAAAAAAAAAAAAAAAAAAGTTTAAATGGTCGCTTTGTTTATAGTGCAAAAAAAATAAAATAAAAAAACCTGCAAAAGGTGGTCAAATACCGCCAAACAGTGGAGGCTGGTGCGCAACATTTGGGGGGGGGGGGGGGTGCAAACAAACAAATAAAAAAAAAACACACATCAAGCGCAGCCTCGGTGCCCCATCAATGGCCGCCAGTGTGCCGCCCCGCCTGGCACTTACCTGTCTCTGTGCCATCCTCCAGGCTCCGGGTCCTCCACGTCTTCTCCTGTCCACTTCCCGCCATCTCTGCTATAATTGGACGCCTGTTACTTCAGCCAATCAGGTGACAGGGTAACCAGACCCCAGCATCTGATTGGCTGAGAGGCCAGTCAGTGTTAGAAAAGCCAATAAATCTCTTCCCTAACACAACACTGTAAACAGGGAACGCACAGCATTGCGCCCGCTGTTTACCAATTTGGAAGCCTATTAGAGCCCACGGCTCTGATCAGGACACCAATTCGAGCGAATTTGGAATATTCCAAAAAACACCCTAGCGATTGGCTTAGGAATGGGCACTACATCACGGGAGGTCACATGCTCCCCCATACCCTGGTATTTTGCAGTGGTAGCCACCAACAGAGGGGCATCAGGAGAGGGGCGAATGAAGTGGTCAGGGGTGTGGAACCAGATACTGTTGCACATTGAAACGGCCTTTTTGATCGGTAGACTGAAGAAAACCCAAACACAGTTTTACTGCCCGGTGTGTGCGAGGTGCTGTATAAGGGGACATGTTCTCTACGATCAGAAGATACAACACTGACCTGTGTCTGAAGACTTCTTGGCTCTGTCCTTTAGTGGCTCCTCAGCTGCACACATAAGAGGAGAGTCAGTGACATATATACACCTATTCACACACTCACACACTCACATGGGTGAACACAGAGGAGGAAATCTGCCAAGCTCTGCACTGTAGTTGGTCATGGACAAATCTCTACAAGGCCAAAAAGAAAACTAAGAGCGCCACCCACTAGGGTACACAAGAGGTCATCATATAGGACTATACATGTTTCCAGGGTCTAAGCAGCATGCTCCGTGGGGGCGGAGTCTGAGCACAAACAGGCAGAGGGAACTTTGAACTACCCACCAATGGCAGAGCTTGGCAAATCCCCAGCTCAAGAAAATCTTAAAGGTTCTGGCGGCACAAAGATACCCATTTAATTTTCTGGGATGGCATGAAATTCAAGATAACCCTCTAGCTGCATCATGGGGGACCCCCAACAGCAGTGACGCTATTGACATACACCCGTCACCTGACCGGTCACCTGTAGGCGCAGTCACCCAGCTACATGCCATTGAATCTGGCCAAGAGTAATAATCTATAGCACCCAATTTCTTATAGTCAATCATGGATAAAATCAGATACAATTGTGTAAGATGGACGGGTGTCGTAGTCTAGGGCAGAGTCCTGTTCACCAAGGAAAATCGCGGGCCAGTTATAACAGAACAGGGGCAGAGTCCTGTTCACCAAGGAAAATCATGGGCCAGCTATAAACAGAAGCCAAGAAAAAAAATGGCAGCCATTCCCGCTTACACCTATATGGGGTTTCCATTATAAATCACAGGAAGGCAGAAGGTAGCTCCATGCCCCAGACTGAGCCCATAGGTCCACTTTACACAAGTCCACACGACAAACGTCAAAGTGATTTTTGAGTTATCGGAAACTGATCACATTCGAATACAAAGATTATAGAATATTGGCGATTCGGGCAGAGGGATCAAGAACAATTTCACTGGTTGGTGCACTGAACGTTACCGATCTTCCCAGCGGTCCCTCTGAGCTGAGTGACAGACATCCTCCTGGACACTGGACACCACAATGTAGAGTTAGAAGACTGAACACAGCGCCCCATACCCACCATATCCCTGGGACGGCTACAAGGGGGCACAGATCTCAGGGCTAATCAGATACCAATTGGTTATAACTGGAGGTCATGAGCCATTCCCCAGAAGGGTCAACGAATTGTGAAATGATGGAAAGAGCCACTGAATCACCTCCTCTACCCAAATTTCCTACTGGCTTTTCCTTTTCCATGCATTCCTACTCACCCAAATACTTAACGGCTCATTTTTCTTACATAAGCCTTAAACATTACAAACCAATGGTGATCCAAGAGTGACTTGGGGTAAATTTAAAGAATAGGTCGCCCCTACCCTACAGCTAATAGAGATGAATAAATATATTTAGGAATTATACTCATTAGAAGATAACCAATCACAGGCTGAAGCCCAATCACAGGCTGAAGCCCAATGAACGGTCAATCTTATAGGGGAGCTACAGCAAAACACTGCAGCCACTGACCCCCTTTAACTCCAGCCTGAGGCCTGTGCCGTGTTTCAGTCCAATAGAAACCACCACCACCCCTCCTCCTCCTCCTCCCGGCACTGTAGCCGCCTCCACGCCCCTCTCCTCTTGACACTGTAGCCACCACCACCCCCCTCTCCTCTCGGCACTGTAGCCGCCACCACCACCACCCTCTTTTTTTGGGCACTGTAGCCGCCACCACCACCATCCCTCTCCTCTCCGCTCTGTAGCCACCACCTCCCACCTTCTCCTCCTGGCACTGTAGCCCCCCCCCCCCCGTCCTCTCAGCACTGTAGTCACCACTACCCCCCCCCACCTCCTCAGCACTGTAGCCACCACTACGCCCCCCCTCTCTGCACTGTAGCCAAAACCACCCCCCCTTTCTGCACTGAAGCCACCACCCCCCACCCTCCTTTTGGCACTGTAGCCACCACCACCCCCCCTCCTCTCCTCTCGGCACTGTAGCCACCACCACCCCCCTCTCCTCCCAACACTGTAGCCACCACCCACTGTCATACCACATCAGAAATTCATCTTCTGCCAAGCATAAAACAGTCAAATGGCAGTAGGAGGGGAGGAACAACATGCTGTTGATCACCCTAGCTCACTGACAGAATGGGACCAAGTGCTCCATAGACTGGGACCCCTGAGGAATCAAAGATTTTCTTGTAGTCTTTTCTTTAAATCCAAGATATTTCCTTAAATATTAAAATTGCATCTTCAAAGTTGTTGAATGCACGATTCTTGATCACTTGGATTGACCTTGCCAATTTAGGTGGACTCCAATGGTTTACAACCATTCACGTGGTGATTGTTTTAGAACATCTGTATTCCAGTTTTTATTCTTAATTGGGGTTAACTAATCTCAGCTACAAGAACCCCCCCCTTTTCAGGCTTATTGAAAAAGTTTGTTGCAAGGTTTTAGCTTGGCATATGTTGCAGTGCACACTCTCTCCAACCGAGCGTCCAGGAATATACTACTTCCCATTAGTGTGTTTTATTATCTACAGATGAACATTTTTCCTCTAGCTCGGCTGTGATTGCACCCCTAGGCCACCCTATGAGTAATTTCTCAACCACCCTCACACCTCACCTGGCAAGCCGGGGTCAGACGAGCGCGTGGATTCTTGGCGGCAGATGGAAGCGGGCTTCAGCGGTAGGGGGGGCTCTCCGAGGGCTGGGGGCCCGGCTCCGAATGACTTCAGTCTGCATGGTCACATGACGATGGCGTTCCGGAGTCTGAAAGGAAATCATCAGGCTAAAATATCCTACTTTATAACAAAATAGTGAGACTTTGTGGAAATATCTTCACAGAAATAAACTAAAATGTATAGAAATGTAGAGACTTACCTTAACAACTTCTTTATTCTGGGTGGGAACAGTCTGAGGAGCCAGTGGAGGAGTCCACTTCCTGACATCCTGACCGTAACCAGCCGGCACAAGGACCTACAAAAAAACAGATCATCCATAAAGTTAGAGGTCCCAGGACACACTTAAGCATCACATACAGCTGGAGAGAATTGGAGGACCTACCTGTCCATCAATGTACGCCACTTCACCCCGCAGGACGACCCTACGCACAGCTCCCTTCAACTTCATTCCCTCAAATGGGGTCCACTTGGATTTCGTGAACTGCATAGACTGTGGGACAACCCACTCATGTTCCAAATCCACCTAAGAAGAAATGGGAAACCAAGAAGAAGATATGTGAGAAGGAGGAGAAGAAGGAGAAGATATGTGAGAATGAGAAGATATGTGAGGAGAAGGAGGAGAAGAAGGAGAAGATATGTGGAGGAGAAGAAGGAGAAGATATGCGAGGAGGAGAAGGAGAAGATATGTGAGGAGGAGAAGGAGAAGATATGTGAGGAGGAGAAGGAGGAGAAGAATATATGTGAGGAGAAGATGATATGTGAGGAGAAGGAAAAAGAGGAGAAGGAGGAGAAGATATGTGAGGAGGAGAAGAATATATGTGAGGAGAAGGAGAAAGAGGAGAAGGAGGAGAAGATATGTGAGGAGAAGGAGGAGAAGATATGTGAGGAGAAGATATGTGAGGAGAAGGAGGAGAAGATATGTGAGGAGAAGATATGTGAGGAGAAGGAGGAGAAGATATGTGAGGAGAAGGAGGAGAAGATATGTGAGGAGAAGGAGGAGAAGATATGTGAGGAGAAGGAGGAGAAGATATGTGAGGAGAAGGAGGAGAAGATATGTGAGGAGAAGGAGGAGAAGATATGTGAGGAGAAGGAGGAGAAGATATGTGAGGAGAAGGAGGAGAAGATATGTGAGGAGAAGGAGGAGAAGATATGTGAGGAGAAGGAGGAGAAGGAGAAGATATGCGAGGAGAAGGAGGAGAAGGAGAAGATATGCGAGGAGAAGGAGGAGAAGGAGAAGATATGCGAGGAGAAGGAGGAGAAGGAGAAGATATGCGAGGAGAAGGAGGAGAAGGAGAAGATATGCGAGGAGAAGGAGGAGAAGGAGAAGATATGTGAGGAGAAGGAGAAAGAGGAGAAGGAGGAGAAGATATGTGAGGAGAAGGAGGAGAAGATATGTGAGGAGAAGGAGGAGAAGATATGTGAGGAGAAGGAGGAGAAGATGATATGTGAGGAGAAGGAGGAGAATATGATATGCGAGGAGAAGGAGGAGAAGATGATATGTGAGGAGAAGGAGAAAGAGGAGAAGGAGGAGAAGATATGTGAGGAGAAGGAGGAGAAGATGATATGTGAGGAGAAGGAGGAGAAAGATGATATGTGAGGAGAAGGAGGAGAATATGATATGCGAGGAGAAGGAGGAGAAGATGATATGTGAGGAGAAGGAGAAAGAGGAGAAGGAGGAGAAGATATGTGAGGAGAAGGAGAAGAAGATGAAGATATATGTGAGGAGAAGATGAAGATATATGTGAGGAGAAGGAGGAGAAGATATGTGAGGAGAAGATATGCAAAAATAAGGAGAAGATAAAAAGGAGGAGAAAAGGTGGAGGGAGAAAAAAAGGAAAGGAAAAAAAAGGAAAGGAAAGTAAAAAAAAAAGAAAGGAAGGAAGGAAGGGAAGATCTAGGCGATGAGGTGAGGGTGAAGTATGTTCCTCGCATTTACTATTCTCTCACTTACCTCAACATATGTATTTTCTTGGGTTGGCAGTGAGAATATTTTGCGGGGGTTGTCATACAAGCGCTTGATAATGTCATCCATCATCAGTCGTCCGTCGCTAACGGCAGTGAGTAGTAGGGGAAGCATAGTCTCCAGGCCGGGATACCCAGGGGGAGGGTTTGGCCCTTCCTTCTCCTCCACAGAGTGGGGGGCTATAGAAAGAGGAAACGGTCAGTGTCGTTTTAATCAGCATAATAATAGGATTACACCCCTCTGACTGCAAACTCTCGTGCCAACATTCCACTTGACCGAAGCTCGGGTCACCCTGTTCATCTCTTACAGAGATCATTTTGAGTTACTGTCAGTCATCCTTATGAATTGCTATAGTCTGGGCAGCAGTTAAGGCAGCCATCATGTATTCCTCCCATCACTACCAAGTATTGGTCGTCTTATGAATAATGTGGATAAAGGCACAGGCTATAACTGTATTGTAAACTTCATAGAAATCATTACCGTGATCGGTGGCGAAGCAGTCTATAATGTCCAGGTTGTCCCACAAGGCCTGCATGTCCTCTCGGGTCCCCAGCATGGGACGCACTTGCCCTTTCTTGTCCCCCAGTCGGTCAAGGTCATCCAGGCAAAGGAACAGGTGATGAGGCGCCACCTCGCAGGTAACTTTGATGCCTTTCTGCTTGGCAGCCTTAATGATCAGGATCTAAAAAAGGCAAAGCGATCTGATAAGTGGACATCTTATGGTAGATTAAAGGCTCAACAAGGCTGGGGAACTCACCTCTTCCTTCTTAGCCACATGGCAGATGTGCACCGAACGCTTGTATAGCTGAGCCACCATCAGAATTGCTGCAACTGTCTGGTTCTCTGCATGAGCCACAATCGGCAAATGAGACGGCCACTTCTCAAAGTGCTGGAAAAAATGGCAAAGACAGGTACAGATAAGAGGCCAACTGTCCAGGAGAAAATGAACTGGAGATATCATCCCAACAAAGAAGGACTCAGAGCCCAACTGTCCAAGAGAAAAACGGTCCAGAGCCGTCCCCCCAAACTGAGGTAGACTCAAGACCCACCTCCCAAGAGATAATTGGACATCGGATGTGACCCCCAAACTGAGGGCGACTCAGAACCCACCACTTGGGAGAAAATGGACTGGAGAACCCTGCCAACCAATTGGGAACACAAACTTCTAGGAACACAAGGACTTAAGAATTGAAAGGCCATTTAACGCCCCCCTGGGAGCACAGAACATTTCAGTGTTCACTTGGGAACACATGGACCAGAGACCTGAGAACCCAGAGCCCTTCCAGCTCCCACCTCTGAATACAAAACCTTCCAAAGGCCACTTGGAAACACAACAGAGACCCAAGCTCCCTTCAGAGCCCACCGGGAATGCAGAATCTTCCGGGGTCCACTTGGAAACACAAGAAACAGATACCCCAGAGCCCCTGCAGTGGGACAAGCAAGGCCTCCACTTAACAGTAGAGAAGACAGCAGTGTGGACTCACCTCCATCCACAAAGAGACATTGTCCATCTTGAGCTGAGAGTACGTGTCGTTCAGATACATCTTCAGTCCGGCTGCTGAACTGGCGATGGAAGAGAGGGACCCGGCATTCTCCGAACAGGCGCCCAGGAACAGAGCAAAGTCACATCGGGCACCAGCCTCTGCTAGCTGAAAAAAATATATAAAAATTGTATTAAAATCGGGAGGGGGGCTTGGCGGCGGGACCTTGGCCAGGTTACGGGTGACCAGTGGGAGGAGGCCCTTCAATCTTTAACCACTTGTTCCCTAAATGTTGCACAAAAGGTTTCACAATTGTATATACTGTTGAGGGTGCACTATACTCCGGTGAAACTGCACAGGATGGGTAGGCGGGTGGACCCGATGTGCTGCCGGTGTCAGCAGCATGAGGGGGACCTTATACACCTCCTGTGGCGTTGCCCGAAACTGCACCGATATTGGAGTGGAGTAGTGGAGACAATTAACGTTGTTTTTCAGACCAAAGTTCCAGTCGACCCTGTGTGCTGCCTGTTGGGGGCGCTGGAGAACGTAGTTCCAGAGGAAACGACCAGGGTGGCTATCTCTAGGACATTGTTCCAGGCCAGGAAATTAATACTGATGGGGTGGAAGTCTGCCTCCCCACCAACCCATTCTTCCTGGATTTCCCACGTGGGAAAGGCATTGGTGATGGAAAAAACATATTTATACAGCATAGAGGGTGCCCTGGCAGGTTTGAGAGAATATGGGATGTGGCTAATACTCCGGGTCTGAGCCCCGGAGAGCTGGTCATGACCAGACTTCTGAGGTGCTTGTAAGCAGGGGCAACTGCGGGATCATAGGAGGTGGTCTGTTTGTGGCATTACTGGTATAGAGGTGGGAGGGCATGTTTATGTGTTAGAGGGGGAGGACTGTTGCTGATGGGTGACGTGGGGGGTCATGTATATACTTATGTCTGATGTAAGCCATGGAAGAATTAACCTCAGTCTGTGCACTGGAGAGCTGTACTGTTTGTTTGAATATGTCTTTGAAACAATAAAAACCTTTCTGATTTAAAAAAAAAAAAAAAATCGGCATGGGGGGGGGGGGGGGGGGGGGGGGGGGGGGGGCCAAGAGAAAACCAGTCCAAGCTGTCCCC